>JACVVK020000358.1:475000-570000 GCA_018292915.2 Batillaria attramentaria
TTATGTTTTTGCAAATTTGACCACAAAAAGGTAAGCAACTCAATTTAACCGCATAAGCGAATGGAGACAAGGGTGGTAACTCTCAAGTTACCGTCTTGGCTGTGTCTTTCAACAACAAAATCAATACGAACAACAAACAGTATCACAATTAATCTGGAGAGAAGAGAATGAGAGAGAGAGATTTACCAAATAAAAGCAAAATGAGCATTTTTCCAACGTTCATAATTTTTTTTGTCTTAACAACACAACTCCGAAGCAACAAAAATCGAATTTTTCGACTGACTGTCGCAACGCAAGAACAGCTGCGTTCAGCAGTCCAAATGCCAGAAATCTTGGCCAGTTCTTGAAAACAAAAAATTGAAGGGACAAAGGCCTTTCGTCATAGTAGCATTTGAACACACGAAGCTCGGACACCAAAGCTCACAAAAAAAGTCTCCTGCTCAGCAAAGCTCTTCCTTGGGCATCAGCGAAGTCCACAAAATATTCAACATGTTATTCAACATGTACGTCAAATGCTGTCACCGCGTCAGAGTCAAGCACCTTAGAAATAAAGTCATCGGAACACATTCTGTCATAGTTTTCGTTCCCTCTCATGGGCTGAAACGCTGTCACGTGCCTGCAGAGACGCTTCTCTAGTTGAATGAGGCAATACACTCAACGCATACTAGTGCAGCTACACGAGAGAGGAGGTGCAACTCTGTCTTAAAACTGCAAGGAAGAAATTCTGACTGGAATGAACGTTTACTGTCTCCTCCTTGCTCGTTCAACAGTGTCCAAGAGTTTTATGACCGAGTAAGTGGGTGTTTTCTTATTTTTTCCATCACGGCTGGTCGTGATTTCAGAGGCGGAGAGCACTAGAACAACATTTTGGGATTCGAACTTTTGGCCTCCTGATATCACGTCCGACGAGGAGCCATCTGCGCCATGCACATACAGGCGAATGTGTGAAGTCATGTCATTGTTCACCATGTACCAACGCTGGGTGGGTAAAAGTTCTCCTCCCGAGTTGACAGTGACAGGCACAATATAAAATGAAAGACAGAAATGTCCTGCTTTGCTTACAAGTAGTGTCTCTGCGGCAAATTCATATTTTGATTATACATATATCAGCCTTTTTGTTTCCTTTCCCATTTCACATGGATGGTTAGACTTGACTGTCCACTTCAGCAATCAGCAAATGATCGAGGGTCGGCTTCGACGTCACAAACATGGTGCTAATGAACAGTTCAAAAGCAAGACAAGTCCAGATTCTTTCGGCATGTGTTTGATAACCACGCGAATACAGTGATCTGCTTACGAATCAACTCATCAGCATCCAGACAAAGGTCTGGCCGTTACCATGGCGAGGAGTGAGAAAGTTTTGCACCGCTCAGATCCAGATCTTCTATGTCAGGTGCAGGCGACCGAAAACCGAATCACATCCGAAACGAATCGCAATATAAGACAACTAGAGCGCATGTATTTTCCACTCGGAGAAACGTTCCACGTCACTTCCTACCGGAAGTCTCTACGCTTCTAACGCATGCGCAGTCCTACACTACTGTTGCCAAGTCCGCTTTGTTTGGGTTGCCCCATTTCACCACAGAGGGCAGTTGTGAGTGTCTGTGCACGCTGACGTCACATACTTTTTCGTAAACCCGCCCCTCCCTGTCCACGGAAATGTTCACGTCTCTACACACCGGCTTACCTCCCCCTAAACCCACCTTCACCCCCAACCCAACACCGCCCCCTCCTCCGCCCTCGCCGCCGCCACCCACGTGAGATTTGGGCGGGAAAAGTGAACACGTTTTGCCGACGTCAGACTTGGTGCTGACGTCACTAAAATGGTCTGTGACGTAGAGCTGCGCTTTGGTCAAGCTACGCTCGCGGCGAATCTGAATGAGCCGCCTGTGGCGCTGTGTGTCCGTTCTGAGCATGCGCACTGCCAGCAGCACGAGGAGAACGAGGATGAAGCCACCGGCGATGGGAACGGCGATGACAGCGGCCTTGAACCAGAGGTCACGGTCGTCGTCATGACGCTCGTCGTTTCTGGAGTAGATGACGCCACTACGGTCCCCAATGCCGCCTGCACACAGAGGAAGAAAGATTTAGATTATAAAGATTGAAGTTGAACGGGGTCATGTTCCCGGAGGTCCATGTTCCCGGTGCTCAATGTTCCTTCTATGTGTCACGATCATTACATGCTAGGGTTAGGGCCAGGATTAGGATTAGGGTTGCTGTAGGAACACAGACCTCCAGGAACATTAACATGATCCCAAGTGAACCACTTGGTTTCATCGTCAAGTGACGAACTAATGAACGAAGTAATGAACTTTAGAAACACTAACCAGCATATTGCGTTTCATGTAAGCTTTGTGGCTGTAAATGGGCCGATATGTTTATTGTCAACCAACGAAGGGAATACACAGTGTAGTCATACTGATATCATTCTCGCTATCATAACGAGATCCTCCCGTAAAAAAAGTGAGGGGAGCCGGGATAGCCGAATGGTACAGTGCTGGACTGTAAATGCTCGAGTCACGGTCGTGGGTTCGAATCCCGGCTGGGGCCAAACATTCATATTGGCTTTTGCCATGTTACCCCGTCTTTGATATCACCCTAACGTGGTGGAAAAACCTGAGGACTTTATAAACTCTCCAACAACCCGAAGAAATTAAACGAAGTAAAACAAAACAAAGTCAGTTTTGTTGGCGCACAACAGAACACAACACAGCTGACAACGCCATTGAAGGTGTACGCAAATAAACAACAAAAGCCGAAAGGGCCACGACAAAGATTCACACTGACAATCACACACAAACATACACAAACACCACACAGACAACAACACACGCCCGCCGCTCCTGCTGTGGCCGCAGGTGAACAGCTCTCTTTCAGTTCCGATCAGAACTGGCCCCTTCAATGCCACCACGGCAAATCTATCGTCCCATCTCCAGTTAAAAGCCTTGGAGTGGACCACCCGGACGAGCCCAAACAGCCCCAGCAGACATCGCTGCCCCCCATCTGATCTGATGCGATTACAACCCAATGCCAGGTATACAGCAAGCTTGAACACGGGGCCAACACGTGGAACGTGTGAACGAATGGTCACCCACCAAAGCTGCCTGCGAGAAGTTGCGAAAGTGCGAAGTGCGAAAATACTGCATGGATGAAGACAGGGTGGGTGGGTGTTTAGGAGTTTAACGTCCTTTTCCAACATGGATGGATGAAGACAGGGTGGGTGGGTGTTTAGGAGTTTAACGTCCTTTTCCAACATGGATGGATGAAGACAGGGTGGGTGGGTGTTTAGGAGTTTAACGTCCTTTTCCAACATGGATGGATGAAGACAGAGCAGACAGACCAAACAGCTGGTTTGAACCGCACCACTACCGAATAAACTTAAACTGAGGAAGCTTTCGTCTGGCAGTTTTCGTGGTCGTCAGTCCTCCGTTTCAGAAGAATGTGAGCCAACTGATTACCTTCCCTTGAAACTTTCAAGAAAAACCTTAAAACACACCTCTTTTCAGCCCTGAACACCATTTAACCGTGTTCTCAGCATGTAAGTGTCGTTGTGTCTACCAAGGCCCTGACTTAAAGGCTCTGTATATATTTGTATATATTTCTTCCTTTTCACTTGGCATTTTTTATCTGTAAGCGCATAGAAGTAATAGTTCAAGTATTACTGAACAGGTTACAGCGTTATATAAGTATAATCAGTATTGAATGGTACCAATTAGCGGAGAACGAACCTTGTATATAGTGAATGTAAATACTAAATCTACATAGTTTGCATTATTTACAGGTTTAAATCTTACAACAAAAATCATAAAGTCTGGACGGCGTCAAGCGCAGAGAAAATGGGAAGATCAGTCAGTGTTAGGAACAGGAGTAAATTTTTTGAAACTGCGACCGGCGGGCTGGTTTAGTCTGAATGCTGACGTCAGGAACTGCCCTACACGACCTCTCAGGCACCATGCAACAGTTTCCTAAAGGTAAAATTATGTCTAACTCCCGCCCCGGTCGGCCGTCAGATCCCAGATCTCCGTAAGTCCTTTCGTACACGAAGGTTTTTGTTGATAACATCGCTTCCTGACAAAAGTCTGCCGGTCACTAGAATGCAAGGTCCGCTAAATTCTAATCTTTTTACGGCGCGGAGCGGCTGCGTTACGTCACCTCGCCATTGTGGGCCCGTCCCTACGGTGGGGTTTGCCGCCCGACCCCCGCGGGGGGGATCCCAGCCTGTCTCGCTGAGCGTGTTTCACAGTGGCCTGGTCAGCCCTCCCGTTCTCGTGACAGCGGCTGACAGGCAAGGGAGGAGAAAGGTGAATACATCATGGGGGCTACAGTGGGGACAAGTTTTATCCCGAGGAAAACTACAGACATTTGACGGGCGCCTAGGAATGTCTGCGACCCGGTTAAATACCGCCCCGATGCGGTGACTGAAACTTGCGGGCGGGCGGAATGAACAGAATGAGCTTGCACAGCACATGAGAGGTCGTGAGTTCGATCCCCGTGACCTCCGGTGGGTTGTTTAATTCAGGTCAGAACTCAGCCCGAATACTTCAACTCAGAGCTGAGGTGCCCGGCGTGCTGCGTGAATGGACAGAACGTGATTCTTCGCCGGGCTGAGCGAACAACTGTAGTTGATAGGTTGGTTATTTGCCGTTTACCGTTTATTTCCACCAAGTAAGGCCGTCTGCTATCAAAGAAAAATGGCCATCACGAAAGTTTGGGCTCCCAGTCGGTCCGGCTCACCCGGGCACAGAAATTCAAACTGAACGCGGCTCGCGCTGCTAGCGCAGCTAGGATTCACTGACGTAATGACACAACCTGATGGTGGGGGTGATGTGCATTGTTTACTACCAGTTGGAGGACCCTGTTTGGGTGGGTGGGTGTTTGGGAGTTTCACGTGGACTCTGTTTGGCGAGTGTGCTAGTTTGTAGTGATTTTTGTTGTCACGAAAAAGCTTGGTTTTCGTGACTTTTGTATTTTGTAGGGCAAGGTGAGTGCCAGGGGGTTGCAACGGGAGGCAAGCTGCCAGTGAAGGGACTTTTTGCGCACAAGAGAGGCAAAGGTGACGAGAGTGGATTTCGGTGAAGTGGCTTTCTGGTCTAAACAGAAAGTAGAGGCATCACTACATTGAGGCCTCAGTGTTTTGGGGGGTGACTATGATGCCTGAGGCTGATAGGGAATATATCGTGCATTTGTATTCTTGACTATATAACACCAACGCCTGATTTGCACTCTGTGTGTGTGTGTGTGTGTGTGTGTGTGTGTGTGTGTGTGTGTGTGTGTGTGTGTGTGTGTGTGTGTGTGTGGACAGTCAGGCAACCCGGATGTAGACCGTACAACTGACCCCCCCCCCCCCCAAAAAAAAAAAAGCTAGGTATAGCAACCCAGGTCGTGGAAAGGGGCACAGAATCCGACTGCGGCCTCAAAAAAGATAGTGATGAGTAGTCCCCCCTAGGTGGTCGCCATTAAACGACGCCATATTTCATATTTAGAATGAGGCTGCTTTGATGTCGAGCACTGGTCGCATAGCAACGCCGGGCCTCTGGGGCAACATGCGGACCAATTTTCCGAGTTTACTGCGAGACAGTATCAGAGTTTTTAAAAAAAAAAAATGTACGAGGCAGCCACAGTGTGTCTCGTAACTCTGTGCGTGTGTGTGTGTGTGTGTGTGTGTGTGTGTGTGTGTGTGTGTGTGTGTGTGTGTGTGTGTGTGTGTGTTTCAGACAAAATAGAGAGAGAGAGAGAGAGAGAGAGAGAGAGAGAGCTCCGAACTCAGATTAATTTATTTGCCAGGTAAACGACCCGTTTAAATAGGTGTCTACACTGCCAAAATGCATTAGGAAGAAGCGTGAATTAATATACGCAACAAAAACCAAAAACAAAACAAAACACAAAACAACTTGAAAACAAAACAAACAAACAAACAAACCAATAAAGACGAGAGAGAGACAGACAGACAGACAGACAGACAGAGACAGAGAGAGAGAGAGACAGAGAGGGAGAGAGACAGAGAGAGATGAAACTGGTGGACTCTGGAATAGCAAGCACTCCCAGATTCAGTCATACACGATCCAGAGATCTTCACTAAGATCAATTCCCAGACCTGGCTCTCCCTGCTACTTTAACCACTCTCTCTATCGTTTATCTATCCTCTCCACTGCTTCTTTGTTTTGCGTGGCTGGTATGTTTGACTGTGTGTTCTCTGTGTAAGCTCGGTGTGTTTGCAAGTTTGCACTGGCCCAAGAAGCCCTGACGTGAAACGTTTGGACACCCACCCCCGCGTGACGACGTCGTGACGTAATCTCGACAGGCATTGTGGGACAGGCTCTCAAACCCTTAACTTTCGGGCGCCAGCATTAAACCGTTCCCCTGCCTAGCCACTGGCTAGAGATTCCACCAGTGGAGTGGTTCTTCAGCTTCAAGACTCATTTGAAAATACCTCCATAAGCGGATCATCGTATATAATCGCAATGACTTCACAAACTGCACAAAAGAGGCATTCATGTGGCTAAATTCGCCAAGTTTTTTTTAGGGTGGCTACGTGTCACACTGAATTCCAAAACCAAAATGAGGCATTCGCACTCAATCTACCTGTGCTCCAAAAATGTTTTGACTTTTTTTCTTTCCTGTTTTTTTAGGTGTGGGGGGCGGGGGGGGGGGGGCGTTCTGTTTCCTGTATTTGCTCACAAAGTTAGAGTTTTCATCTTCAGATTTAAAGAACCATTTGAAGGACAACACGACCAAAGGCGTTTTATTCTGCACTGGAAAACAAACACCCCAAACCCCGAAGTTTATTTGAATAAAAGTTGCAAAACTGAAAAAACAACAACAGCAACAACAAAAACCGAACGTTGAATAAACGTGAGACCTCACACCTAACTAGCTTATACGGTGTGACACCGTGGGGACCAAAACAGTGAGCAGGGTAGACGGAATTCAAAGCGACAGACAATGGCTTAATAAAGTGATTCAATTGTCGGTATAAAAATCTCCCTCTGCTCTCTGTCGGGCGGCGTTTGGCTGGCAGGGAGGAGGAGTGTGTTTGGGAGTTTAATCGACTGGCAGGGAGCTTGGGGTCACCGAAAATGGGAAGCAGAAAATGTACATAACAAGGAGTTGTTAATGTTACAGAAAAGAGTTGAAAAGCTGAAGTAACCACTCTTTGTATTCGGGTTGTTATTGTTTTCTGTTTTGTTTCTTTTGTTGGTTTGTTTTGTTGTTTGTTTTTGTTGTTGTTTGTTTGTTTGTTTGTTTGTTTGTTTGTTTGTTTGTTTGTTTGTTTGTTTGTTTGTTTGTTTGAGGGGAGTGTTGTTTAGTTGTTATTGAATTGTTGTTTTTTGGGCTTTCTTGTTTTTTGTTTTGGTTGGGTTTTCTTGTTTTGTTTGTTTGTTTGTTTTTCGGTGTTTTTTTATATTTTTCATTTTATATATATATATATTTTTTAATTTATTTATTTTATTTATTTATTTATTATTTATTTATTTTATTTATTTTTTGGGGGGGGGGTGATGAAGTTCCGTTTCAGTTCCGATAGTGCTTGCCTTGCAAATAACACACTAGCCGTTGCATCAGTCCTGAAAAGATAGCTGAACCAAAATGATATTTTTCGAGTATTGCACTTTTTTTTTTAACTGAAAGAGTCAAGAAACACCAGAACTATTGTGACACCATACACTCGACTTTGCTAGTCTTAGTCAGCCGCTTTTCATAGTGCCTGACTTACAAGTAAATCTGGGGAAAAGCTAGCCGTTCTAAGACAACATTTCCGCCTTTTACGCAATTATTAAACATTTCTTTAAAACGGAGAACAATTGTAAAGAAACTCTCGACTTACACTGTCACCGAACAAACGAAACCGGCTTTGCATCTCTTAGTCATACGCTCTTCCCTACGGTCGGAAACGAGACTAGTTGGACGAGGATACATTAAAATTTGAACACCGAGTCCCCGCGTCGATTAGCATGACTGGCGGGCCGTGGCAGACTGCTCGGCGCTCACGTCGGGCAAGTTACAGCACCGCTACACTCGGCAAAACCCCCGGCTCCGCCTTGCTGAGCGGCTTAAATAATTACACATTGCCTTAATTATCCCTGGACTGATGGTGCGCCGTCCGTATAAAGCCAGACAAGACGCCGGTCAGCCCGCGCGACCCTCCTCTCCCGCTCCACTTCTGTCCAGAACCTAACTCGGGAACCAAGCCATTGACAGCTCTTGGCTTGGCGTCCATGCCTCTACAGAAGCGGTAGGAACAGGGAAATTTGTGGCAAGTCAAAACGGTGCCCTGTCTAAAATAGATTTGTTCTGCTTGAATTTTCTGGATATTTTACACATACTGAACGCATGCTTCTCATTTCTCAAAACAGAGACATCGCGAGGGTGGGCATGGGTGGGTGGGTGTTTGGGAGTTCCACGTCCTTTTCCACCACGCATGGGAGACATCAAAGACGGGGAAGTGAGAAAAAAGGCCAGAATAAATATCTGGCCCCAGCCGGGATTCGAACTCACGACCCGAGCATTGGAAGTCAAACGTTCTGTCATTCGGCCATCCCGGCTCCCCCCCCCCCCCCCCCCCCGAGACATCGTGAAGACATTTCTCACAGAAGATGCAACAGGTGCATAATTATGTAGTGCTCAGCTACCTTTTCCGTGGACAATACGAGCACTGTATGTGCTTCGGTGAAGTGTTCTGTATCATATGCTCTTGTACTAGTAATTCACTATGACAAAAATCCTATGCATGAACCTTCATTTCTCACGTCAGCTATTGAACCAAGGACAGAAGTCAAGCGGGAAAATAAACCACGCAGACCGGTCTTACACACAGAGCTAAATGCGACTCAAGTGTCCCCTAAGAGTGATGGCGTTTCGAGGGGTTTCAAATCCGCATCGACCATTCTGCTCTGTGGTCTGGCGACTGGGTGACCTGACAGATCTGATAAAACATCGCTGTTAAGCTACTGCGAGTCAAACGACGCCGACCACCGCCGTCGCCGACGTGTCTCCACCAGTGGCTGATACCACCACCGCCCTTGTTCGTTTCACACACACAGAGGCCATGGTGCCGATTTATCAATTGGAAAGGCGGGGCAGGGTCCGCCTGTAATGAAACGGCATCATTAATCACGTGATAGTTTCCAGTCAGGCAGGGCCATTTCGCGAGGACGATGTGTGCGCATGCGCAACCTTGCGAACGTCTTTTGAAGTTGACAATGATGATGATGATGATGATGATCTCTTGTAACATTTCAGCCAAAATGTTGCCGTTTGATATCACATTGAAAATTTAAGTCGCGGCGCAACATTATCACTTTTTTACGCTCACAGGTTCTCCTTCTGTATCTGGGCCAGTACTGAAACTGTTTTGACGCTAGCTCAGTTTTTTCCTCTGACCGTTTTAGAAAACAAACTTGTTATCCTACTCCCGTCTCTGGTTTAATCCACCGGCGGGATTTTCCAGCCCCTGTCTTGGAGTACCCTATACTTTATTCCGGCTCTTTGGATCAAGTTCGCAAATTTATGTTAACTGGCCACCGACACACGGAAAGGCCTCTCTATGTCAGATACAAACGTATTTATACATGTTTGATCATGTACATGTAAATCAGCTGATTTTTCATTCATAGGGCGGCTGACTGCTCGCGTTATTTCCCAAGAACACGCGAGAACTCGCGTGATTGTGAACCGAGACTCAGGCCTAATAGCCTCGGTGCCCCAACCAGCGTGGGGACAATGCTACCGCAAATTTTGAGCCCATGCTGAGGGCGGAATACAAAATATTACGAACTTTATCTCTCGAGCAGAATGTGGCTCTGCAGTCAGTATTCACGACAGAGCTCAGACGATGGTTACAGCATGCGGGCGACACTCGGCTAAGAGCAGCGTAAGACATGAAGTCGATTCGGAGCCTCGCACGGCAAACAGAAAAGGCAGCGTTGTTTGCACAGCCCCTGTCTCTCGGGAATCGATCCTTAGGGGTCGCGAGCGGATCAGCCCCTAACCCTCTCAACACACGATAAGATGTAAGGGGAGGGGAGAAGGAAGCGGGGAAGTAAGGACGGGGTGGGGGTGGGGACAGTCTGGTCTCACGGGTAGCAAGAGAATACAGACGTAGACCGTGAATATCGCGAAGACGTCACTTTTATAATTTTGTGTGTGTGTGTGTGTGTGTGTGTGTGTGTGTGTGTGTGTGTGTGTGTGTGTGTGTGTGTGTGTGTGCTATTGCGGCGATGTATTTTACGACAAATCTCCGTGCTGATGCCGGGAGCCGGGGTGGCCGAATGGTAGAGCGTTGAACTTCTAATGCTCGGGTCGTGAGTTCGTATCCCGACTGGGGCCAAATAATTATTTGTGCTGGATTTTCATTGTTGCCCCGTCTTTGATATCAGACGTATGTGGTGGAAAAGGACGTTAAACCCCCAAACACCCCCCCACACACACACACACACACACAAACCTCCCGCGCTGATGCAATTACGCCACTACCGCTCACAACAAAGTGCTTCACGGTGT
Source organism: Batillaria attramentaria (assembly GCA_018292915.2). Lineage (NCBI taxonomy): Eukaryota > Metazoa > Mollusca > Gastropoda > Batillariidae > Batillaria > Batillaria attramentaria. The sequence continues at coordinate 485,501 of JACVVK020000358.1, forward strand.
GGAAGTGCAGGAACAGTTTTTGACAACGGTGAACAAGATTACACTTTATGTATGTTAGGCAGTCCACTTAGGGTGGCTCTGATTCGGAGGCAAACTGAAGTGTGTGGGAAAAGCGGCGTTGTTCACAGGTGTCAGTTTTACATAACCTTCGAAATCCGGCTAAACTTTTGCTGACAGAGTATCTACTTTCTTTTCTTCTCTTTTTCTCGCGTTTTAAACGACGGTTTGGGATGCATGTATTTGTAAACCCGTTTCCTACATCTACCCATCATACCACAGTAACACATAAAGAAATGCACAGACTTGCTTTCAGCTAACTGAAGCCAAAACGCAGTAGCCGATGACGGTGTCGTATACGACACTCGACCTTGTAGCTGAGTTTTCCTCGTTAGCGCGGCCGCCAAACGTCAGTGTGTTGCATTCGGAGCTCTACTTTATTCTATTTCGCGCAGTTTCAAGTGCAGATTGTTTCAAAAATGGAGTCTCCCTACACAACACCTAGTAATGACAGCACTAGCGCCTGTAAACTTGTGAGTGGTTGCTGGTGGCGACGGAGACTGAGGTGGGGGGGGGGGGGGTTGGGTGGCGGTGGTTGTATGTGAGGACCGTTGGGGCGAATGGGGGAGAGAGGGGGCGGCGGGGGGAGAGAAAAAGGAAAAGCGATGCAAGTAAAGAGGGGGGTCCCTCCTTGCTCCTAGACCACAACACAATGGCCACGATCACTTTCAGACGGTAGCGATGCTATCTCTCACCTGTCTCCCACGGATCGGGGTGCACAGGTAGACGGGGCTATCTACAGCCCTTATCAGCCGGCAGTGGGTATAACATATAGACGCAGGGTATCTTTCCCCCCCTATCACACGATTCCCTCTGTCTGCGCAGATCTTTATCTCTTTCCACCCGATCCACCCACCGTCGACTCAAAACTAAAACCATTCTCGTTACACGCAGAGACTGTGTCACCCACAACAGGGAAGATTGGGTGAAGCGAAGGGTAGTCACTCGGCGTGCTGGAGAATGAATAAAAGCGTGCTTCTACGGGTTTCAAAAACGTTCTCTTTTTTTAATTTGGGGGCTCCAAGGTGGTAAGAATGCCTAAGCTTCCAGGATGGACAAACCCACGGGATGGTGCAAGCATTGTTCCCGGCAAAATCAAATCAGTACGGACTTCAAACAGAAATGTGACTCACAGGGGAGAACGGACATGAACAGATCACCAACCTTTCTTGACCTGTACTACACTGAAATAGTAGATGAACTACGGGATGGGGTGGGTGTTCGGGAGTTAAACGTCCTTTTCCACCACACACGGGTGACATCAAAGCCAGCACAAATATTTGGCCCAAGCCGGCCGTGATTCGAACTCACGACCCGAGCACTGGAAGTCCAGCGTTCTATCATTCGTCCACCCTGGCTCCCCAGATGAACTACGGGAAACTGTGTGCATACAATACAATACAAGAGAGAGAGAGAGAGAGTGTGTGTGTGTGTGTGTGTGTGTGTGTGTGTGTGTGTGTGTGTGTGTGTGTGTGTGTGTGTGTGTGTGTGTGTGTGTGTGTGTGTGTGTGTGACACCCGATAGGTGAGAATCAGGAGTTAAGCTATGTGATGGATATACATTTCATGCAGGCAGGTGTTCAACGGTGCGTGTGCCATCTCACTGCGTGATCACGTCGCAGGGTAAGTTACGTTGTGATACGCAAACCTCGCAACGTTGACGGGGCAAAAGATCCAACGTAACATGTTGTCAGTGTACAAAATGTGTGTGGCAGCGGGTACACTGGCCTGCCTGCACATAAATTGTCTTCGCGAATTCCGTCATACCTGTGACTAGCGGCCCATCAGTGCTACAGCACGACCAGGCTGGGGAACTGCTGAGGCAAAGACTGAAACCTAGGCCGGGGCACAGAGGCAGCGCCCTGCTGGAGGGCCACGGGGGCAACGTCCAACTTAAGAAAACAAGTTTACTTTTAGCATATTTAAAGGCATTTAGTAGCCTCTTCTGGTACCTTAAAGTCAGTAAAATACTGCCTCGGTACTGACATGCGAGTCTTCACAATGAAGTCCCATATGGCATTGCATGTATCATGATGCAGGACTGTGTGTGCACAGTCCCCTTCCTTCTTTGGCTGAAACCTTTTGAAACCTTTGAAAGGATAGGAAATTTGGCTGAAAATTGTCAAATGACTGCAAGTTCCCCCAGTCTGTACGACCTAGCTGTGACTGCCTTTGGAGTTTGACTTGATAAGCTGTACACTACTGCCCTTCGCAAACATAACGGCAGTTACACAGAACTAGAAAATTATATACCTGCTCAACGACGCTGATGCTATCAAAAACATCAGGTCATAGGGGCTTTTCAGGGCCCAGAGATGCCACACTGGACTAAACTGATTTTTTTTTTTTAAAAGCTGAACTTGGTGTGTGTGTGTGTGTGTGTGTGTGTGTGTGTGTGTGTGTGTGTGTGTGTGTGTGTGTGTGTGTGTGTGCGGCCAGTCCGAACGCTCGAATCCTTCCTCCAACTTCATGATTGCGAAGTATCTTTTTTTTTTCAAGACGCTCAATCTGGACAGATGAAGCCATTCCTTGTTTTGCACTTGACTACCACCGCCACTAGCGCACGTAAGGTCCTCAATATTCCCCCATTACCCTTCTGTAAACGCCTAATGCCACCACTGGAGCAGAATGCAGTTATCTGTCCTTGCCGCTGGGAACCAAGAAAGCGAAACGGAAGCTGACAGACAGAGAAGATAAGGCGGAAGTGGTTACAGCCCCTGTCTGCACGGCTTCCTCGCTCCATAAATCAGCTGACGACCTCGACATCCAGACTGGGCTCAAAAACACACTTTGCACGGAAAAATCCAATTTAAAAACTCGAGTGGGTGGTTGTGATGGACTCCGTCATGTAGGCTATGCTTTCCTGAAGGGAAAGAGGGGAGAAAAAAGGTCTGCAAATCATAAGCATGTAAAACGGCTACGGCCGGCGGCGGGTTCCCACAAGATTTGTCAATGCAAGAATTTTTGCACAGCGTTGGGCGTGTGATGGATGTTTTGAAGGAATGGAAACGACCGGTGACAAGGGTTTTGGGGAGCATAAAACAGTACTTGGCACTCAAGCACAGCTTCTCTCAACTCATCATCTAGCGACATATCCCTGTTACAGATTGCAAACCACAGCAGACCCAAAGTAGCGGAAAATACTCAACTCACGACATCGTTATCTTGGCGGATGAATGATAAGCAAAATTTTACGTTATGTAGGTTATGTATGATCATTAAAATTTACAATGTGCAATTATGCATTCATCAAAATGCACACAACATGCATGCCTCAGGCAACAGACGCTTAAACTTGCCGAGGAAATGGAAAAACGAGACTCATTTGAAATTATGCTTATGAATACATCGGTTACAGTTGTTGCTGTCTGAACTTAAACCTATCTGAAACGACCTGCTGAAGTATGGGAGTCAATTTTTAAAAAATCCCGATTCTACACACAAATCCAAATCATGAACTTCCCATTGTGGAGCATAAACTAATTTGAATTTGAATTTGCACCGTCATGATTCGTGCACCACAAACTGACATCGACGGATACTTCCTAAGCGAATCTAGAGTCTGTTGCGATCGCAAGTGAGGCAATTTAATTTTAAACCAGTCTCCCGTGAGCACATCTTACAGGCCTGCCTCCCTCTTCCATGAGGCAAGGACACAACACTGGCCCAATAGAGGGACGCTGGTGGAGAAACACTGGCCCATTAAAGTGAGGCTGGGGGAGAAACACTGGCCCAGTAAAGTAAAGCTGAGGAAGAAACACTGGCCCACTTAAGTTAAGCTGCGGGAGAAACACTGGCCCAGTAGAGTTAAGATGGGTAAGAAACACTGGCCCAGTAGAGTTAAGCTGGGTAAGAAACACTGGCCCATTAAAGTTAAGCTGGGTAAGAAAGGCTGGCCCATTAAAGTTAAGCTGGGGGAGAAACACTGGCCCAGTAGGGCAACACTGGCGTAGAAACACAAAGGGTCAAAGACGGACCTGCTGAAGACCACCGACTTCATAAGCACTAGGGCACTACTAGCCTGAAGAAGAAGCCCTAAAAAGGCAGAAGAAGCAGAAGGGAAAAAACTAATATATGTAGAGAAAAACTAACCTAAACTAGTAAACTAATTTACCTCTACACACGAAAGGAGCGAAATATGTAGGGGGAAAATCGCTTAACAAGGACAGTACAGGTCGACCTTTCGGTGTATAACATTCTTCAGGAAAAATATGTGGGACACAACTCCAGCAAACAAAGGACAATTCTAGATTTTTAACAGAAACACGCGCGCGCGCGCGCACACACACACACACACACACACACACACACACACACACACACACACACACACACACAATAATAATCGTTATTAATCACCCATCCCACAAAAAACACCCATCCTGAGGCATCAAGAGACCTTTGGTTCAACTCACCTTTGCTTCCTGTGATGTTCCTGGACAGCGTGATCTCGTTTTCTCCGTAATAGTTACACATGTCCTCGGCACAGCAGATGAGCACGCCGCCAAGACCAGGCTCGGCCGCAGTTCCACTCCGGATAACCTCCGTCCTCTCCCGTTCCCGACCTCTGTCTCCTTGAGAGCCTTGTCCCCGTCCACCAGCATCTCCTCCGCGGTCCGCGTCACGCCCGCACAATCCGCGGTTCTCCAGGGGCACGCTATCCAGGCACCCGTGCGTGGCACGAGTCTTCTCCCCGTGGACCTCGACGGCCGTGTAGCACTGGCCGGCGGCCGACTTGCACATGTAACCCGTGGACACACACCCGGACTCGTTACAGTAACACCGCAGTTCGCCTGTAACACACAGAGAAAACAAGCCTCTTATAAACACCCGATTGTTTTGTTTTTTTTTGTTTGAAAGGGCTAATGCTATCATTTTCATGCCCACAGATCGTTCTGAGCTGTTTCCGTGGCATCTATCATCACACTCTTTAAACACCTGGAGAGTAACAGCATATAATGCTGGCACTGAGTCAACAGAAGCGTACTTCATGACAAGGCGACCTCACTGAGTGCTCCAGTAGTGTAACAACAGTCGTAGAACTTGACTGTTCGACAACTCGCGCAAAGTGTAAACAAGACTGTGTCGTATTAAGAGCTGTACTAATCATCAAGATGGAGTATTCCGAGCGTACAGGCGCACTCACGAGGGTGGGTGGGTGGGTGTTTGGGAGTTTAACGTCCTTTTCCACCACATACGGGTGATATCAAAGACGGGGCAACGATGAAAAAGCCAGCACAAACATTTGGCCCCAGCCGGGATTCGAACTCACGACCCGAGCATTGGAAGTCCAACGCTTTACCATTCGGCCACCCCGGCTCCCCGCGCACTCACGAGCCTAACTGTTCCAGAACAGAAGTTGGCTTAGCAAAGATGGAATTATCCCGTGCTAACTGGTGTCTGCAGCTCTGCCATGCATAATAAAAGGGGTGCCACAGAACACATTACTTTTCTAGAACAAAGTAACAATTCTGAATTTCTCCCACCAGAAAAAGAGCAGTTTTCAATGTTAGTGTTCCATTTTGCTTGTTCCAAACAGGCAACATGTCAAGGAATCCAGTGAAAGGTTTTGTCTTAATGTGCGGGGATTAGTGTAAGCAGATACATTAAGTGTTATGCATGCCTCTGGTGTAAGGTCCTGCCCTCTGGCAAGCTGATCTAGACACATTACCATGGATGACGAAATTATGATCATCTCATAGATCCTGATGGGATCAAGGCACAGCATGCCTTGGAGGCTGTATCACAAGCTATTAACTTTAACTGATTCTGTCTGTAACGTGACTGTATTGACAAAACTGGGATACAATGAATGATATCACCCAACTGATTCTGTCTGTGACCTGACTGTTACTGACAAAACTGGGATACAATGAATGATATCACTTAACTGATTCTGTCTGTAACGTGACTGTTATTGACAAAAGTGGGATACAATGAATGATATCATTCAGCTAATTCTGTCTGTAACGTGACTGTTATTGACAAAAAGCGGGATACAATGAACGATATCACACAACTGAAATTCGAGAAGACTGAATTCCGATCCGCACAGTTCATACAGATCCATACAAAACTCAGCCCCAAAAATCCAACTCAAACCTAATGTGGCCTACGTCCAGCGCACCAGTTCGCACGTGACTGATTTTTCGCTGGGCTGAGCCCTGAACTGACATACTGACTGTCAGTGCCCTATTCGCTTGAGAAAATGAAGCAGTTACTTAGTTAGTTATTTAGGGCTTAACGCCGCGCAAGCCGGCAACAAAGACTAATTCGCGGCTAAGAGAAAAGGAAGCAGACTGTAACACGTCCACAACTGAGTAGAAACCTACTACATATTTTTTGTGCATGAACTTGCAAGCCAAAGTGACACCAAAAACGAGCGGTTCACGTGGTAAACACGAAAGGGCAACACCGCTACCCGCCCGAGCGTGACGAGGTTGCGTGCGTGAAGGTAATGAGCGAAGCCCGCGAGCACAAAGTTGTTCAGTAGGAACTCGAGCTGGTTCATCACGTCACGGTAACAGAAGTGCCGATGTCGACAACGACCCACAAGTGTCTGCTGCGATACTACCGAGCGAATTTGAATGGCTAGTCCGCCTGTCGTATGGCTAGTCAGTCGGCGTCACTGTTCAGCGCCGCCACACTGGCAAGCATTCGAAACACTGGCAGGACTGAGCAGAGAAAATTTAATTCCTGACTGATGCCTTCTTTGAAGCGGTCGTGGGCCTAGACTAACACTGATAGTTACAAGAATCATGATACTTTAACACTGAGACTTAATTATACGTTAACGGGATGCGTGATGCCAGGAAGACGGGCGTAAGTAAATGTACGATGTAGCATACAAGTAATTGATTATGACTGACCAAAATCCAGCTAAGTCTACAACGCCTCACTTTTTTAACGACCCTAACTGACGGAACAGGAAATGCTGTAAGAGTGAATGAACTACTGAACAGCACCCAAATAAGTGCTGATCGAGACAAATTTAAGTCTACAAAGACTCACTTTTCGAACCACCCTCACGAAAGAAAAACGGATCTGGTGTGCCCGGCGATGATTACAGTGTGACACTATACGGAAATCAAATATCTAATCTAAACCCATCTCATCTGATAAAAAAAAAAAAAATCCTGTCCTGAACAAGAACTGAACCGGAATCTGCAGATTTCAAGTTTCAAAACGTTTTGACCGCCCCTCACAAAGGGACTTCGTGTCCGGTTAGGAGAAGTGCCTGATGACAACAGTACACTCCCCAAACCAGTGCCCCATCCCAGGGTTCCTGCCCTGAACAACACTGAACTGAACCGGAGTCTGCAGATTTCCAAAACTTTTTGAACGCCCCTCAGGTCTCACAAAGGGATTGTGTGTCTACGAGAAGTGCCTGATGACAACAGTACACTCCCCCAACCCAGTGCCCCATCCCAGGGTTCATGCCCCTGAACAACACTGAACTGAACCGGAGTCTGCAGATTTCCAAAACTTTTTGAACGCCCCTCAGGTCTCACAAAGGGATTGTGTGTCTACGAGAAGTGCCTGATGACAACAGTACACCCCCCCAACCCAGTGCCCCATCCCAGGGTTCCTGCCCTGAACAACAAACGTATCGCGATCACCACCAACAGAAAACCGAGCACTAGGGGTTCACAACTTGAGCCAGGGAGTGTGGTTCTCCGGCCACGAGGAATTCTTCGTTTGAGAGCCACTTAGACCAAACTCAGACCGCCGCCTCCTACCTCGCGTTTATCAGCTATGTCTGGGAAAGCAAAACCAGAACACAGACGGCCACTTCAGGCGCTTGGGTCTTCTACACACAAGGAATAATTCGTTCGTTGCGGCCGGGCTAGGAAGGGAAGTGCAGTTTGATTGAATAGCGTCTTTGTTTATATCTCTTCCGATGAGTTACCTGCATGTACAGGCGAGCCCCTTACCCGGCATACTACTACAGACGTGATCCCCGTCTCAGTCTCTTTCCGAACCTGTCAGTGTGGGAGGAGTTAGTTAGTTAGTTAGGACTTAACGCCGCGCCAGCAACAAAGACTATTTCGCGGCTTTACAGAGTCCCTTACTGCCAGGTCCTTTAAAACATAAAATATGTCCAGCTTAAAAACATGATGTAAATATACATTAAAAATGTGTGTAGCTTAAACGAGGTCCTGTACAAGATTAACTTCTTCCGGACTAAAAACAATATCACAGATTATGTTATGTTAAAAGGCTATATTTTATAAAAGAGGTCGGCATCAGAGTCCTTCACTGGACGTGGCGTGGTTGTAGTCTGGATGTACATGGGTTGAAACTCTACTGCAATATTCACTGATCAGTAAAGGGCTCACTGACCAACTGAAGCAGATTTGATACAAGGTACCGCCCGTATCATCACCATTACTGGTGGGAAAGGACGTTAAACTCACAGACACAAACCCATTCACCCACCCACCACCCACTGATATCAGTATTTATATTCGCTCACCCTCTAACGCACGAACGCACTCGCTTGTTCATTCCGGCACTCACTCACTCACTCACTGACTCACTCATTGACTCAATCAATCAATCAATCTACTAATTTACGCAGTAGTTGAAGTAATGTTCTCCTTAACGTGGCAGTCCACAGAGATTTTTAACTGGATTGCACAAATACAGATCTCTAACGACCCCCCCCCCCCCAAAAAAAAAAAACAAAAAAAAAAAAAAAAACGTACTACGTGCCTCATAACAGTAATACAAGGCATACCCCCCCCCCTCCCCGACACACACCCCCACACCACACCCCCCACCCCGACTCCCCCCAACCTCCAAGTGACTCCACAAACCAACTTTCGACATGTCGCCATGACACAGCCCGCTTGTCACAGTCAGTCCTAACCCGGCCTACCAAGCTACGAGACCGCGGGGCCGGGGCGAACACACACAGAGAGAGAAGTTTAAACTTTTATTTATACGGTACCGATGAAGCGGCCGTCTTGCTATCAGGCAGCCCTGTTATGTGTTTAAGTAGTTAAGCGGTTATTAATGGCGAAAGGAATGCCTCTTATCAGTGACCCCCAAGCTACACCGCCGTCTCGAGGCTTGTCGAGAACCGCTCGCTAAAGAGGTTAGAACTGAACAGAATCACGCTGCTCAGGTTTTACTTTCCGCTCAGGTCCTATGCTTTTATCTGCTCGCGCCAGTCTTTTACTCGGCCGAACACGCAAGAACATAAATAATGGAGTAGATAATCACGGAGCTGGCCTACGGGATTTTGAAGCTTGGAAATGAACACGGGGTTCAAGTGTTAGTGCTCAGTGTGAAAACTCAGTGCGGCGGATCTGTCGCACGGTGTGTGTGTGTGTGTGTGTGTGTGTGTGTGTGTGTGTGTGTGTGTGTGTGTGTGTGTGTGTGTGTGTGTGTGTGCCGGTGAGAGAACAGAGAGAGAGAGAGAGAGACACACACACACACACACACACACAGAAGGGTGGACAGACAGGCGGACGGACGGACGGACGGACGGACTAACGGACGGACGGACAGACAGACAGACAGACAGACAGACAGACAGACAGACGGACGGACGGACGGACGGACGGACGGACGGAAGCAAAATCGGCGACAGGACAGAAAAGATGTCAGAGAGACAGACAGACAGACAGACGGGCGGACAGGCGGACGGACGGGCGGACGGACGGAATAGGGACAGACACACATCCCCGGACAGACAGACAAAACCAAAACCGGCGACAGACTGACAGAAAAGGAGGTTCCGCCCGTGAAAGACAAAAAAAAAGCATGTAACAGTTTGTGTCTCCTTGCACGATTGCATTCTAAACTGAGAAATACGGAATATCTCGCCAGGACTGACGCCATAGAAACGTATACATCTATGTGAAAGGCGGCTGTAACAACGGCATGAAAACCGGGAGCGGGTAGACGCTAGGAAATAATTATGCGTTTTGCACGCCAGGGGTTCCAGACAGCAGGACGCATTCCAAACGTATCAACATTACTTATCATCCTATTTCCAGTTTTCCTTCTTTTTTTTCTCTCTCTCTTTTTTTCCCCTTCCAGGGCTAGTTTCTCAGCAGAGCGGCATACCTGCAGACAAAACATGGTCTGCTTCACTGCTGTCCAACGGGGCGGGGCGGGGGGGGGGGGGGCGGTACTTGGAGCGTTATCTTAAATAAAATGCCGCCTGTGTAAGTTAAAATTGATGCCGGTCTCCCCACAGCCAAATAGGCTGTGTTTCACTCAATAAAAGAAGCGAAAGCGAAAGATAACTAATTTCAAGCGACGAAATATCTCAAGGTCATCTCGGAGCAGCAGACCGTCTGCGCACGCACTCGAGAGTTGTCGCGCGCACATCCGGAAGCGGAACTAAAGAAAATCGACGGGGACATGTCTTGCGCGCATTCCCACGTGCCAACGCCATCTTTACAAATCGCGATCATCCTCCAAGGCAAGTGCCACGGTGCGCCCTTTCTGCGAAAGAAGTGCGCGTCTCGCAGATATGAGAGACCATGCTGAACCAATTACAGCAGCAGTCCGTGGCAATTAGCGCACTATCCTATCAAGCTAGCAAGTCTTGTGGAATTTCTGCTCAGCGGCGATGCAGTGCACTGCGGCTTGTAAACTCAGTGAAAGGATGTACCCCCTTTAGAACGCTAAGCCAGCGACTGAGTCGGACGCGGCAGGAATGAAGTCTGCCCTGTACTGACCACTGATGATAAGTACTGATATTGCAGTGTACTAAGAGTGCCTGGCCTGATCAGTGCAGCCTTGGAAACTGAGCAGCGGCACGGACTTGATTAGAGTCTCGTAGAAGCAGTCCATCACTGACTGGCATCAGGGTGCCTACTCTCTCTCTCTCTCTCTCTCTCTCTCACACACACACACACACACACACACACACACACACACACACACACACACACACTATTTCTTCAGTCCCACTGACGCTCGATGCTTCCGAAGCGGCCGTTCAATTAGTGTGTGAACGAGACTGAGGTCTCCCGGAGGCGCCAGCATCACCAGAACCAACATGCTGTACACCAACACCCCCAAAGTAGGGCCTCACGGGTTTTGTTCATGTTACAACTGATAGGACCCAAAGAAAGTATGCGCATGCGCCTCGAGGCGCAACTCAAAACGAGGCTGCTTTTTTTTTTCTTTTCTTTTTTTTTAGTGCATAAAATAATCAGTAATAAAGAGGGCGCCAGGGAAGGAACTGCTTTGGTCTGCATGACGACTGAGTCTGTATCGCCGAGACTGAAACACGACCAGAAGTAACCAGCTTGGGCAGCAGTGGGGGAACTGTTTTGGCCTCCATGACGACCGAGTCTGTCTAGCCGAGAAACACGACCAGAAGTAACCAACCTGGGACAGCAGTGAGGGAATTGCTTAGGCCTCCTTGACGACTGAGTGTGTCTAGCCGAGAAACATAACCTGATGTGACAACTTCGGAAGCAGTGAGGGAGCTGCTTTGGTCTGCATGACGACTGAGTCTGTCTAGCCGGAAACAAACAAACAAACAAAAACGACCAAAAGTAATAACTTCGGCAGCAGTGAGGAAATTTCCTTTGGTGTGCATGACGAGTCTGTCTAGCTAAGAAACACGACCAGAAGTGTCCTCACTTCGGTAACAGCTGGGGAATTGCTGTGGTCTTCAGACGAGTCACTCCAACCGCAGAGACCGTGACTGAAAGACGACCAGAACTAACCAACTTGACCCCATCAGCCAGAAAATGGGCGCCGGTGAGCGAAGTGCGGGGGCCACACTTCAAACGGCCCGGCCACTACACAGGGCGGGGGTATACATAGTGAGACGGGTGCCCCAGGTAATGTAGATATCACCGAGACGCCAGTGGAGTAGAGTGGAGATGGAGATGGGGGCCGAGACAGAGGAAGAAGAAGAAAAAGCCACTGCCGGTTCATACACACAACTCATAACCCTGCGGATGCCATTCCCTGTGAACTGACAAGTCGGCCTCGGGGTGAAACATGACTTGGGCTAATGCAACAGCGGCGGATCGAGCCTGGCCGAGAGGGGGGGGGGTGACTGAGCACACACATACACACACACACACACACACACACACAGAGAGGTGTCTGCGCTATCCAGTAGATGCAAAATGATGCGAGAACAGCGGGCCTGGACAGCCAGTCAGGGGGGGGGGGGGGGGGGGTGGATTCGAATACCTACAAGGTCAAAATTTGCACAAACCTCTCTGCCTTTCTTCTAGTGTACCCATTCTTCGAATTGAAATCAGATTTGTAGGGGACAAAGAATGCTCAATGTACAACCACCACCCACCCTACAAAAACTGTAATTCCTCACCCCACCCCACACACACACCCACCCACCCCCACCTCGCCTGACCCCATCCTCCAACAGGCGTGATACATGTACCTCAAAACACCTACCCACCCATCCAATTGTGATGCATGAGTGCATCACAGGCAGGGCCCCGGACAATAATGATGAAATCGGGTCAGTCCCGCCGGGCCGGGACACGGGTCCACATAAACATGCACCGCTTTCCAAACACCGATCAGGCCTGGATCAGCAAGTCAGAGTGTAATGCGCTTTTTATCGCCACGCCGGCCCATAAAATAAATACCATAATTGTGCAACCGCGCTGGGAAATCAAACATCTCAAACTTCATGAGGTAAAGGCGCCACTCACAGCCCCCACAGGGCATGGGCATGTTGACCCCCCCCCCATCCCCCTTCACCCTCACCCCCTACCTCCCCTTTACCGCCCACCTCTCCATTCACCCTTCCCCTGAAAGGGATGATACAGTTTATGTCACTGGCGCCAAAATGCCAGAAGGGCCGGAGGGAGTCAAAAGTAGACACAGGAGCCCCGGTCGCAGTTTTACCTGTTTCCTCCCCTCCACTCACTGCGGCGCACAGCTATGCTAGAAGCACGGGGCCAACTCTCCCTATCTGATCAAAAGTCCATAAAACTTCAGTTCACCGTGAGTGCTTCTTAAGCTACCCCTCCCGCGACCCGGCGTATACCCCCATCATCTCTCTCTCTCTCTCTCTCTCTCTCTGTATGTATGTGTCTCTCTCTTTCCTTTCAGTCTTTCACCTCTGCCCCTCTGGCGCACGCAACCGGCACACGGGGCCTGTTATCTCCCATCTTGGCGATAACGTCCCGCGTTTGGGTCGGCGACGCTGGAAAAAGACATGACGAGAGAACAAAAGTGAGCAGTAAGTAGCCCTATCTGCGCCCATGCAAGTGAAAGACGAGCGCTGATATAAGAAAAGAAGAGACCTGGCGCGTACTACGGCGCTCGCTTTCCCTTTCTTCAGTTCGCTGGCGAGGTGAGACGGGGTCTCGAGGGGAACATCTCTGTGGACGTCCTCACCAAGCAAAGCAAGCACGCTGCGATTCTGCGGTAACTCGTAACCATCATTACAGCACCCACCATCTAAACAGAGCCGACCAAGGCATCATGTCAGACTACGAACTGGACACAACAGGATGAACGCTCACCTGTTCAACAAACTCAAAATTGGCCAGACGGACAGATGCCTCTGCTACAGTGCCTGAATGACCAGTCAACACCTACTCCAAGACTGCCCGCTCCAGTCATGTTGGCAGGAGAGTATAGCTGGCCGGAGGACACTACACTGACGGAGAATCTGTACGGAGACCTGGCAGCCCTTCAGTGGACCATAAAGAGCTGCAGACGTCACCATCTAGCGTTCGATGAAGAAGAAAAACTCGTATCCATGAGTCGGGAATCGTGGACACTGCGGATCTGGTAACGTGTAGTTGTACCCCTGAGTGGAGAATCGCGAACACATGGTTCCGGTAACATGGTTCGTAATCGGTCCCATGAGTCGTGAGATCCTGGCAACTCAAGTCAAACCGGCCAAACCTGTAGGCCTGGATAGTAAAACTCGGTGATTGCAATGTCCTTCGTATCGTCCTTGTATGATGCAAAATGACGGCTCCAGGTACCTGACCACCTCGTTCCAACGACATACCCCATGGTCTTTGAAAAACCGCGATCAGCGAATGAACTCTCGAGTTCTTAGTTTCAGATTCCCGGCTGATAACCTAAACTCTCATTTCAACTCTGGGTTTCTCGAAGTTGCCCTGTCAAGTTCAGTTCTGCGTCTTTGATGTCAACCTTACATGGTGAAGAACAACGGCAACCCACCCACCAACCTCCCTCAACCGATCAACCAACCATACAGGCCGTATTCAGTCTCAGTCGTCGTAAGAACTGGATGGATTTTGGCAGGACAGACGCGGTGCCTGTAGGCAAAAGGTGGGCACGCCAACGCAAGGGGACAGGGGCGGAGCAGTGAACGGGGGGAGTAGCGAAGGTTAGGGAGTAAATACGTCTGTGTGGTGTTACTGAACCCGGCCTGGTCCCTCACATGTAGCTAAACGCCTCATCAGTTCCCGTGACGTGACATGGGCTGTGTTTAGCGGGACCCAGGCCCACCTCGTCTCGCCTCCCCTCCCTTGGGACCACTACCAAAAAGACTTCTGTTTTGTTTTGGGTTTGGGTTTGGTTTTTTAGTTTTGAGTTGTCAGTGTTGTATTTCTATTCTGTTCTCACACTGCACTGTTGTATTCAGATATCTACAACAAGAACAACAGTAAATGGGATGAACATACAAGTACATGTAACACCTATTAATGATAATAATACCTGCGTTTCGAGTAGGCGCTTTACTCAGTTTCTTGAACTACATTGGTTCAAAGCGCCGCGAACTGAACCCAACGCGCACGCTTACGTGAATCACACGCATTCTCTTGCACACTGGAAATAAACACATATTACAATCACGTGATGCGAAGGGCCAGCTCAGCAATTTCAGTTTCGGAATTTAGAACTGCATTTATTTTTAAGTTTGTGGACTGAACTTTTCCAAAGCAGAAGGGAGGAAGCCGGGGTACCCGGAGAGAACCCCAGACGATCGGCCCGAAAAAAACGATGCCACATAAGAGAAGGAAAAACTCTTTGCCCCGAGTGGGCCTCGATTTGAACCTGACCTCTCGAGCTTGTGGCAGAGTCTTAACCACTAGACCACCGACCGCCCAAGAATGTGTGGGCCATTTCCTACTGCCGGCTCGGGACTGCTCCATATCCCGGCCCACCACTCAAATTGTGTCTGTGCAATATGACTGACCAGTGCAATATGACTGACCAGTGCAATATGACTGACCAGTGCAATATGACTGACCAGTGCAATATGACCGACCAGACCTTCCACAAGTTGCACGGTTTGTGTGGCTAGGAAATGACTGCTAGCAAACAGATTTCAGTTCCTTGGAATCTGAATCTGACAACAACAGCCCGAAGTTCTCTGATTTGCTAACTCACCCCCCAAGTTATTTCTGTGTCGCTGTAACGCATTTTCACCTTCTCAACTCTATTATCAACGAGTATTTCGCGTGGATCGAGTGTCGCCGAGTGACGACGAGAGATATGCATCGCAAACGGGGAGACGAGACCGGAGGGCAGGGAACGTTATCCGACTGTCATCTACCTCATTAGCACGCGGAACTGAGCAAGAGATGGAACGTTGATTACGGACAATGTCTCCGACTGTCCCGTGTCAAGACCAACTGGAAGTCCACTAGGAATTTCGTGGACACTGGTGTCCGGGGAAATAGCTGCATGTAGTTATCACCGGTTTCCTATTCCGATGTAAGTGGCTGAAGTGGTCACTGTCGTATATAAATTAACATGGATGTATAAGTGACACTCTTTAACACTTTTCGTACCGCGCACGAGTATCCCACGTTTTCGACTCTACTCCGGTTTGGCCTTGTAAGCAAAACTCAGGCAAGATTAACAGTTCCTTGGCGGCTCTTACTGCAGCAAACACGATAACAAAATAATTATGGACCAAACAGAACTCACAGACAAAACGAGGGCTCCCTACCAGAAGGCACTGTCTCTCTTCTTCCTACCTGTATCGATAGTACCTCGACATAAAAGAGAAAAATAAAACAATTGATTTTGGAAAGGGATATCCCCCCCCCCGCCCCCAGTCCCTATCCAGGAATAATCCAGTCAATGCTACACGCATCAGATTTCAACAAAACCTCCATTTGCTCCCCGGGATAAGCTAGAAAACCCTCACACTGCGGTGTACAGTCGCCGCTAATCCACAAGCCACGCAGTGTAAAACCAGCGACAAATAAGATAATCTGTTTGACAGTTGGGACTGGAATGCACTCTCGGGGACGGGGATGGGAGGAGGGGGGGGGGGAGAGAGACGCTAGCCTGGGCTGACCTTTTTATTTTAACCCTTGTATACTGCACCCGTTCTAAAACCACACGGCCATACCTGGCGGCGGCCGAGCAGAGAGGAAGCTTGTCAGCTCCAACATTAGCGCCGAAGAGCGGGACAAACTCCGTGTCAAAACGGTAGCTTGACACCTAGCCTCCGCAGGAATGTCGCCCCCTAGCGGTCGCAGCTTGCTGCCAGTACATAGCGTATCACTAGACAGCAGGTAACTGCTACCTCGGTATATCACTCACCCATATTATAAAATCAGAAGTTATTTGCCAACGATCATTACGCCATATACACGGGGGGGGGGGGGGGGGTGAAACAAAATGGACGGGCGTTTTTCCGGTGCAATACCGCTCCAAATCTTTGCACCGGCAATCAGCGGGTTCCGACGACATAGCACCGCGTTTTTCCAAATTTAACACGCCATAGCACCAGAAAAACGCTTTGGTTCAGAGTTTCAGTTGTCGCATAAAACGATTGAAAAAGGGGTGGGTGTGGGTGTTTGGGGGTTTAACGTCCTTTTCCACCACATAGGGTGATATCAAAGACGGGGCAACGATGTAAAAGCCAGCACAAATATTTGGCCCCGGCCGGGATGGAACTCACGACCCGAGCATTAGAGGTCCAGCGCTCTACCATTCGACCACCCCGGCTCCCCGATTGAAAAAGGGCCGTTTACGAACCAGAAAACGACTTGATAAATGTACTGATACGTTACTCCGCCAATCTAAAGATGTGCATATATGCTCATGTATCAGTATAATGGCTTTAAATGAGAGGGTCGTCCAGTTAGATCACACCCCGTGGATATGACTATTCAAAAATGGATGGCACTGTCCTATGGTGACGCGGACCTCTCGGTGGGAGAGGCTCGACTTTCCCTTACCATGGTAATGGAACTGTACAATATACACAAATACAACTTTATACAAACACTTTCTTGCGGGAACGCGTGATTCAGTGTCTCAGGGTGTTTTTCTGTTGTTGTTGTTGTTTGTTTGTTTGTTTGGTTTTGGGTTTGTTGTTTTTTTAACCAACACGACACAGACGCAAGGCGACAACTCAGAAGCAATGTGTCCACAGCTAAACCATTTTCTTCATAGTTTTAATTTCTTTGGGACCCGCCGTCTTTTAGCCCCACCCTGGTTTGACAACCTACAGTCAGATGTGTACACGGTAAACCCTAGTCAAGTCAGTCACTTCTACAAACTCCCCGTGCCAGTTTTTAACTATAAATGCCAGTATGAATAAATATTAATCAAGCGCATAAATTACATAATATACAAATGTATGCTTCGGCAAAGCTTCATGGCTTGAAACAGCCTGACGACACACAAAAACACACACGCCATATGCAGCTACAAACAGCGAGGTAATAAAACCACAGGCATGTGTAAAGAAACCACACCTACGCTCTCCTTTAATGTTAATGACACCTGTCTGCAAAAACACAGGTGACTGCGTTCAGCTCGGTAAGCGTCGTCACACATCAGAAGATCGCGTGCTGACTTCGTAATTTTTATCTCTGACGGCCATCGGCGTGATCTCGAGCTATACGTCCTGAGTCAGTCGCAACGTCAAAAGCCACCGTCATGCAAGCGCTCGTCGGAAAGGGGGGTTACCGGGAAATGAAGAAATGATATTTGCAACAACAAGAGGGGAAAACACGGGGGCCTGGTATGTCGGGGACCACTGAGAGGCCGCTCGGCTCGTCATGATTTCCAAAGAGCAGGGAGGGGGAGGGGGGGGGGAGGTCGGCGCCCCGTCATGAGAGCAGCAAACATGGAAATGCATCGACAGCTAAACACGGACCCCTAGTGTTTGGCCGCTAGGAAAAGCTCCGTCACAAGTCACTGTCACCAAGCTGACGATCTCCCACTCATGAGTATGTGAAGCAGGAAGAAGGGAGAGGGCGGAGAGGGGATTCCTCGACCCTTCTAACCAGATGAGTTTGTATATATAATTGTATGATGAGGTAAATCCAGTCCACTTGCGAGTAGGTGGGAGTTTTCGAGGGTTGATTTCTCTTGACAATCACAGAGGCGATTTCACTGACAGGTGCGCTGGAGAAAAGATCTGCGCCATCGACAAAGCTGTGAAATTTGTTTGGGGGAGGGGGGGGGGGCGTAGTTTCAGGGTCAGCGACATTCCCTAGAAGGCCGTGGGTTCTCTTGACACAGATGAATCGAGACGTTTTGAAGAAACCGCGGCGTGGGCTACGCATTTGAGCTGGAGGATGTACAGCTGGGTCACAAGATGCCGATAGTTGATAGATATGTGCCCTGGGGTGACCACGGCTGTGCTGAAAACGCGGCCTTTGATTGTTTGTTGTGATTCTGCCTGATCCAAAGTGATCACACGCTCCAGCTGAAGCATGAAGCTGGTTACGACTGATGTTTTGCTGCTGAGCAATGAGCTTCATCAGTTCAACTTCAAGTTGAGTTCACGTGCTAAATTCTTTTCCGTAGGAACTACAGATCCACTTGGTTCTGTGGTTGTACAAATGAGCTATGTGGCTCACATGCTTTACTGATGCGTTCAGCCTAATCACTGTTGCTCTTGTTTCTTTCTAGATATCTGTAAAGATTTTGTCTGTCTGGAAAAAGAGAGAGAGAGAGAGAGAGAGGCAGGCAGGCAAAAAGCCGGTGAATCTGTGTCGACAATGCTCCATGTTGACACAGTGTCGTTAACTCAACATTGCCCTAAGGCGGCCCGGCTTGGCACACACATGCAACACACAGCATCGTCACTCTTCAAACTGCCCCGGGTCCCTAACACCCCCCAACACACACACACACACACACACACACACACACACACACACACACACACACACACACACACGTACCTTTATCCTTCTTTGCCATCTTGTCTTTTCCCGCTGTACCTACCGCCAAAACCGTGGCCAAGTTTCTGTGCTTCACAAAACAGATTCTTTTGTCCTTTATTTTTTTTATACTTTATTGCCATGGTGCTTCTGTGGCTTTTCCGCCAGCAACATGTAGACACAGTAAAACATCAAGGCAAGCATCAACGTAGGCCTGCGCCCGAAAAGGTCAAGTGGTACGACTCAAGCGACAGTACAAATGTCTACTGTCACACCGCGTGCAAATACCAAGGTACATGCTCTCTAAAGCAAGGAACGTCTTCTGGTGAATGGCACACGCAGAACAAAGAGACCTTAGCCAACGTCCATCCTGAAAGAATGCCACAGGCAGCGTCATCTTCGCTGGCAAAAGAACAACGAAATCACATGAGAGATAGAATGAATGTGAAATGATCCTCTCTGGACACACTGGGAACCAGCCATGTCTTCTCCAGGCAGTGCGGGGGACGCCATCCTGAGAATTGCTCTTAATTCGGCCCACACAGCCCCAGCTCGGCCCCAACACTGACCTGGCTGACCTGGCTGACCGGGCTGACCTGGAAATGCCCAGCTGCGGCAAAGAGACTACTGTCTTATGTAGTGTTTTTGGTTAAAGTGACGTATAAATGTAGAACTTGCAGCAGCCTATTAGTATAACCATCCCCTCCCCCACTCTCCACCTGACGTCCCCGCCAGTTCTGTTCTGTTTGGTCGCGCCGGCCCCATTTCCTTCCATTTTGAACGTCCTAGGTCAGAGAGCAACATGTCAGCCTAAGTAAGATAAATACCCGTTTAACGTGGGTCCCAAAGCAGGCAACCACCCGCTACTCCATTACCGGTCATCCGAGCTTGTGTACACCCAGCGAGTGGCTCACAAGCCCGGCTCACAGCTACCCCTATACGCCTGTAGTGGGTAATGCTAGATCCTGTGGACGACCGTTCTCAATCCGGCCGACTTGCTTGAGACGGGCTGGACGATCAAATCCTTTTCAGCCAAAAGGAAAACTGATGAGAAGACTCGAGCTCTCAACAAGAGAGAGAGAGGGGGGGGGGGGAGGGGGGAGTTTAACGTCCTTCTCCACCACCTAAGGGGCAACAAGAAAAAGGCCAGCAAAAATATTTGGCCCCAGCCGGGATTCGAACTCACGACCCGTGCACTGAGAGTCCAACACTCTACCATTCGGCTATCCCGGCTCCCAGAGAGAGAAAGAGAGAGAGAGATGGACGTCCATGTCTTACTGAAAAGATTTACGACGGAGGGTCATCATAATGAACAACCTCTGATTTTGCCTCCGTGGGGACTTGAAACTGCGCCGTATTGCCCATTTCAACACCCCACTAGAGTCATCTCCAAGACTAACAGCCAATCCTGCAGGCCCTAGGTGCCAACATAAAGAGCGTCTAAACTCATTGACTGAGAAGTCGTGAGAACGGTAGATTTCCAAGAGTGACTGAGGATCTTCTTTTTTTTTTACAGTGCTACTGAATGAAACCTATCCTGTTTGTCCGTGGTTATTTACACAGAAAAAGGCAGGACTGACAAGCGAGAGACCTCTGGCCCCGTGACACGGCGCATGACAAACTTCCGATCCCTCGGGTCCTCGTTTTGCTGTTGACATTAGGCTCTGACCACGCAATGGCGGGTTTACATGATTGTGTAAAATGACTGCGTGTATATGCTGCACCACGTTGTCCTGAAGAGATGGCGCAGAGATGATGCTGGGGGGGGGGGGGGGGGCTCAAAGGCATGAAAAAGCAGGCAGGCAGGCAGGGAATTGCTGGGGACAAAAAACTGAAGCCTAGGCTGGGGTGCAGAAGCAGCGCCCTACTAGAGGAACACAGGGGCAATGCCCAACCAAAGAAAAGAAATTTCAGCATTTTTGAAGGCATTTTGTAGCCTCTCCTGGCACCCAAAAGTAAAATACTGCCTTGATACTGACATACAAGTCTTCAAAAATGCGGTTAGACTGTCCCATATGGCATTACATGTATCATGATAGTGTGTGCAACCGTTACTCTCCTTCCTTCTCTTTCGCTGAAACCTACATTTTTTATTTTTTTTTTTCTGAAAGGACAGGAAATTTGGCTGAAAATTGCCAAATGACTGAAAAATTCGCTAGCCTGAAAAAGGAGGGTGAGGGAGGTGGACGAATTTGTTGGGTAAGTATTCGCCCCGCAACCTCCCCAACCCGTCCACCCCCAACCCAGGCTGATTTCAGTGCAAATGAAAGTTGAATGTTTGATGTCGTTCTCAAACGCTCCGTCAACATTCCTGCTGATCTAACCAAGTTCACACTGGGGGCCTGAGCCTGTGAGTATGTACAGAGAAGCGGGGGGTTATCTCCTACCTCCTCACCCTGTACCTTGCTCTGTACACTGCGACACACGCCTTGCACAACGGCGCTGATTAAACATTCCAGCAACCCACGGCCTTCCCTCCTACCCCATGATCAGGCGGGGATTTGCTTCTAATACACCACATGTACCCTCTTGTCGACCTCCGCGACCCTCAACGTTACCGGCTTCTGTCTGGCAGATTTTTTGTTTACGGCAGTGCAGGGTGTTTTTTTTACGCGTAGGGCAGTCGGTGTGTGTTGTATGTATATATAGGGCAGGTTTTGTGCGTGAGGCGGTTTTCGTGCGGCGAATGTCGTACCGGCGGCAATTTTTGTGCGTACGTCAAAATTTTGTCGTCAGTTCATCATGCTCAAACTGTTTCCCTGTATTTCCACCGATGTAACAACGAAATAAATCT
The DNA here is from genome assembly GCA_018292915.2 of Batillaria attramentaria. Lineage (NCBI taxonomy): Eukaryota > Metazoa > Mollusca > Gastropoda > Batillariidae > Batillaria > Batillaria attramentaria. Next base: position 507,433 of record JACVVK020000358.1, read on the forward strand.
GTTTAACCCAAATGTTGTGCTTCTAGATTAAATGAATCAGCTATAGGTATTTTCTACCAGTTTGCATTTGCCAAGAGCACGCTGTCGTACTATGATATTTCATGGTAGTCCATAGGATGAACTTCATAATGATCTCATTTCAATTTGTTCTTAGTTTGATTCTGAATCGTTGTACACTGAGATACTGCGGTGCGGCTTCAGTCCAGCAACCCGTTGCAGATGATGTCCGTTTCACAACTGAATAGGATTTGAAATGTCGGTAAATAACATACAGCCAGTCAGAGATATATAATCAGTGATTTTCAATTGAACTGGATTCGTAAACCACGCATTCTACAAAATTAGATTGAAAAGTAAAACATCGCACATGAAATAAACTTGGAGACCAGCGTCCATTCTGTGAGACATGGTCGACTGTTCTGTACGCCATGGAACCTATTTAGCGGTAGCGGATTTCGAGTCTTTGCGTATGATGAAAGACTCGGAACACAGCATCAGACAGCTGGGATTTAGCCGAAAGAACGGAGAAATCCTTTGTAAAAGAAACAGCCCACAGACTGCCTGCCACCCAGACCCCCATCCCTTTTCCAGCCAAATCCGTTGGCAGCAGTAACCAAGCACGGCACGGAGACAAGGCCTGCCGCCGCCGGTCGGCATCAAGTGGCGACTGTCCCAGACAATCGCCCGTCCCCCTGGGACCGGACAGCAGCAGCACCTGGCGTCGGGCCCCCAGTCACAGGGCAGACGGCCCGCGTCATTAGGTGAGATCAGGACTGGAACGGGAGACGGGGGCGAGATAAAATTAATACCGTCGGGACTGTGTGTACCGAGTCACCAGCGACTCTCCTGTCTCAGCAGCACTGCGAAGAATTACCAGGCAAGCGACCGCCGGACGCCGTCATTCTCTGCCTCCAGAGCCTAGTTGTGTTTTGTTCCTTGTCTGTGGACGACTGAGAGAGTCGTCTATAGTGCTACTGGACTGCAGAGAATGGACCGGCGTCTGTCTGTAGCAAGTGACATTTTCATATGAATGAATGAAACCCGTACGAGGACACAGAACAGACGAGTGGCGCGTGCAGTCTGATGCCGAGGGGTACTGGTTATTCGTCTGCAAGCAAGAAATCAACGGCTGTATAAGCGGCGCACATATACAAGACGGAAAAGGGGCGGGGGGGGGGGGGGGTAGATGCTTGAGAGATTCCCTGGATTGTCTAAAGACCAGTCTTTTTCAACCACTAAAGGGTGATAATCAAAGAAGAAAAAGCCAGCCGGGGTTCGAGCTCACGACCCCAGCCGGCATTGAGCATCCAATGCTTTCAGTTACACGTACCACAACGGGTATCCCAACTCTCGGGGGAACGCGCTCAAACCAGGTCAGCTGGTATAACACTGACTCTGGCTGGACACGGGTTCAGCTCAAGACGTACTCAAATTTTACAACAAAATTATACAGTATCTGTGTGTTCTTCATGGTTATCCCAACACCCCGTCCTAACACAGTGAAATCGTGAGGACATTGAGCAGGACATGAAACAGCAAGGCGCCTACCAACCTGCTGCCATAAAGAACATCGGAATAATTGACAATGGCACTGCTGAATGTGCTGAGTGTGGACACAATCACATACTTCCGACTTAGGGGAGTGGATGAGTTTTTTAGGACTAAAGCCGCACAAGCAACTGAGACTACTTCCCGGCTAAGTGTGCCTGCACTACTTGAAAAAACAAAACAAAAATGTAACGTTGGACAAAGGATGCAAACTGGTCTACGGGGCAGTATAAACCTAGGACATGCAGGAGACGCTGCACCTTCATGCTAAGTTATCGAACTCCCGATTACAAAAAAAGCTTAGGAAATAAATATCAATTACAACTAGGTAAAACAAACATAAATACTAAGTGCATATACGACAGGGACTTAGTGGAACTTAGGTGCGTGGAGCTGGCACGTAAAGTTCACCAAAGCAGTTCCCGGTGCCGTCTCAATGACAGCACTCTCACTTGACTCCCGGGCTCGTGTCTGAGTGGCGCGCCATGTGCATCGATTAGGAACATTGGCCTCCGAGTCGTCTGTCCCATCGTAACAGATGGGTAAATGGTGTGTGTGTGTGTGTGTGTGTGTGTGTGTGTGTGTGTGTGTGTGAGAGAGAGAGAGAGAGAGAGAGAAAGAGAGAGAGATGATGATGATGATAATGATGATGAAACGTTTTTATTCATGATAAAGCAGTTAGGCACTGCTACCTATCTTACAGGCTGTCCTGCTATTGCACATCCAAGGATACTGGAAAAAGTACAAACTATCTAAAGGAAATGAAGGGGAGAAAAACTACATATGATAAACCATTTAAAACGTACGTGGCATGATTGTGCTGGTATTACTGGTTGTATGCCGAGAGAGAGAGAGAGAGAGAGAAAGCATATAATCATCTTGTATGGTTTCCCTGGATGCTCTAAATACTACATTGCAGCCTGCGTTCAAGATCGAGCTCTTGTCTTATAACACTGACTTTTTATTCAAACCACCTTGACAGAAACGCTCAAATGAAGTAGCTCAAAGACGTTTTGTTATCTTCATTCTGTAACAATTCTGAAGTACAAAGAGGTGGAATGAAGTGCACCAATGTGTGTGTACTACATGGATCAACTGATAAGGAGGTCTGAGGGACGTTCTGCCCGACTGTCTCAGTGACTGAAATTGGCCGCAACGACAATTAAATGAGGACAGATGACTGCTTCATAGACCTTTCTCGGCAGACAAACAGACGACCCAAAGTGTCCAGAAGGGACTTCAATCGCACACTGAACAGCTTCATCAGAAGACAGAACCAGGCTTTGCACCGTCTCGGCCATCAGATGCACCAGCAGCACGGTGGCGCCACCTGATGGCGAAAGGGGCCATAACCACGTAGGAGTCTGGCGCCGGCAGCCCATTAGCTGTCAGAGCGGAGGCGTGGAGGTCCGAGCGGTCAGCGCCGGCCATCTGTCATCAGACCACAGTCTTCGATCGCTGACCACCTCACTCAATCAGCCTTGAGCCACACGTACGTACACTGGACAGACCGGCTGGCCATTGTGTCGGCGGCCAAAATCGGTACCATCAGGCTGTAGTGCGGCTGGCCAAATCCAATCTAGGTACTCCAGCCTAGTGCACGTTACCCCCCCCCCCCCCACACACACACACACACCCGAACCCCCCCCCCCCAAAAAAAAAAAAGAAAGAAAGAAAAGTCAGTCGGCAATGAGGGCAAATTGCTGCAAAAGGCGGGAAACTCTGGGTCCAGCTACAGCATAAGTCTGCACACAAGTTCAGATAAAGAGTAAATAAATTATGATTAATTCACTCTTGAACCTATTTGATATGAAGCGTAGACATCTTTTCAGTGGCACCATGTTCGGATGATAGTTACCACAGACGTGACGGGGCAGATTGAGAGGAACAAGTCAGCCGGGAACTGAACCCCAAGACCAACAAACTCATAGCCCAACGGTGTAACAGACCAATTATCCTGACCCGGCCCCCTCCGAACCTCCTCTGTCTCTAGTACACAGTCTCTTCATCCACCACATACAGGTGATATCAAAGATCGGGCAACGAGAAAAAGGTCAGCACAAATATTTGGCTCCAGCTGGGATTCGAACTCTCGACCCGGCAGAGCATTGAAAGTCCAACGCTCTCTCGCTCGGCTGTCCTGGATGGGCCACTGTCTCTATTACACGTGTGCATCTCTACGTCGGATAGTCCTGATCTGTCCTTTTCTACAATGAATTACGATTACGTTATGCTCCAGAAAGCACTGGAACAACCCTACAGCATTTAAAGTAACACTATAAATGTCTAGCAGGAATTCCATGACGTTGAGAAGTCTGGCTCTATTTATACTTCACGCCCTCCATATGAGGTAAATCCCATTTAGTTAGTTCCGTCTAATCTTGACACTGTATAAATTTGTGATTGAGTGCGTGTCATATTATGATCTTGTTCGATTTTATTTTGCAGGTAATTCTCAGCCCCTTGATGTAGGCCTTTGGCCATTCAATAAACTTGACTGGACTTCACTTCGCTTGTGTGCACATCTACACTAACAATGCCAAAAACGGAAAAAGAAGCGAGGGCGTGTTTTTTGGTTTTTTTTTTTTTTTTTCACGAAGAAGAGGAAGACGAGTCATCTGACGCTCTTCCAGCAGCTCGACTTGTCGACTTCTCTCCCAGTTCTTGTCCGCGTCCCGCAGCGAGTCTTCCCCGCCGCACAAAAGATGTGTCTTTTTGACAGCGAGCACCGTCCCCTCCCCCTGCTTATGAATGATGGACACGCGGGGCTGGGCGTCAGGAAAATGATACACTCGGCACAGGGGGGCGTCCCGAGGGGCACACAAAGGGGGGCACGAAAGAGACTTACAAGCAACCAGCCCCGGAGTCATATAGCGCGAAATTCCCCACTATAACTCTCTCTGCACGACATGGAGGGGAAGGGGTCCTAAAAAGAGCATTCCCTGAGCGACAGAGGCTGCGTAACCGGCAGAAAATGAGCCTGCTCTGCTCTGGAGAGAGAGAGAGAGAGATTCTTGGTGCATGGAGGGCTTAAACAGGGACAAAGAGCTCCTACCACCAAAACAAAACGAGCAAAACAATTGGCCCATTGCGCTGCGGACCAAGGGTGTACAAACGACTGCATGCATCTGACGTCAGGTTAATTTTGTCATTCACTCCAACAGTCTGTAAGACTGGCAAGAGCAACACTGGAAAAGACATACAGTGACAATCCAGAAACAATGTAATACGATTTTCGCGATGCTACGAGGAATTATTGACACTGATTGTTTTGGGGTTTGTTTTTTTTTGGTTTTTTTTTTTTTTTGGTTTTTTTTTTCCTGGATGCTGCGAGAGAAATATAACTGAGAAAGCTGGAAGAATGAAGGTGAAGTTTGGAGGTAAAACCATTCACTTTGTAAATTGATAATGTTCCAAAACGGCTGTTCAGTTTGTTCAGATACCTAAGAATTAACTCTCGGTCACCACGGCAAATATGTCCTGAAGGTTGTAAGAATCTTTCCAGTCAATACAAGTGCCAACCCTCCTGGACTGGAACATTTAAATTCGCTACCAACTCCACCTCAAGACTGATCGAGGCAGCACTGGGACGAGCTGAAGCAACAAACCTGCGACGGAGACCACAAAACGTCACGTCAGGGTTTGAACCGGCCAAGCGTCTGACAGGTCCCGTTACCAGTACAGCGCGGGCAACATCACGAAAACATCCTGTCCTCCTCCAAAACTACACCACCATCACCACCCTCCTCCCCCTTCCCCCTACCATTATCATACATGTATTCAGCAAAGGCCATAAAATTCCCCAGTTCGCTGCTTTTATGGCGATGTGCATAACCAGCAGAAAATTCACGTAGCGAATAATTCGCCCTGTCCGTCAGTTTATGGGCTCTTTTTCCCTGCTGGCAGTGGCGACAGCGGCTATAGGCGGCGGTCTCATGCTGGGAGATAGAGGCGAAGGTATGGAGGCTGGGGCCCTTATCTTGACAACCATCTGCTTTATAGAAATACGGAACAAATGTAAACCGTAGACTTACGTGGTGATTTTTTTCCAGCCCGTGTCAAAACAGGTCATGCGTGGAGCTCCCCTCCCCCCCCCCCTTTTCGAGTCCCCAGTCTTTTTTCTTACGCAAGATTTAAAAGTTGATTTTCTTGAAATTATTTTCGCCAATAACATACAATCGCCTTGATTTTCAAGAAATTGTTTTAACGTGTGTATACTTTTAGCAAATCAACATCAGGTAAACAAAAAGGAATTCATGGAAGGTTCCAGGTGCATGGTCCGATGCGGTAACAGTGAAAGAAATTACTGCCTGAAACTTTCAAGTTTTTCGACTGCCAAGGGCAAGGGCAACCCATGTCGTTCGTTTCCTTTAGCGCTAGCCGACCTGTCAAGCTTGCGATTTCAACTTGAAGCAGACCTAGGGAGTTTTGCTAGAAGGACCATTAGAAACGCGAGACAAGACTGTGCGCACTGCCACCTTACGCTCCTACGCTTACAGTAAAATTACACTTACAATGAAGCAGCTTATCCTCAAATGTACCTTCTCACGATGTCACAGCACCTCCAGTCTTTCCAACTGGTTACTCCTGAACTTCGTTCAAAAGTCAGTCAAGTTTACCGTGGGAACTTGAGACTTTCGAACGTCTTCAAGTTCGGGTGAAATGGATAAGGACTGAAGGGTGTGATAGTTCGCGTCTTTGGTTCGGCGACAAATTATCGACCCTGAAACGAGACCTAGCCTTCGGCTGCCTCGCGGCCCAAACCGCCACTTTGCTGCGAATGGAGTTCAGAAGTTTTTGTTGTGATTCAATCCAGACTCCCGTCTCCTAAACGGTGTTCGCTGTTTTGTGCGAGGTGTCATCCTTACTTCCCTTGTTGTGTCATGATTACTTCCCCCTTTGGTGACACTGAGAGTCAGACGGTCTCACGGTCCTTTTCTTGTGTGTAGGTGTGAGAGAGGCAGACACAGCTCGGTCATCACTGATCTGCCGCAGTGTGTCGTGTGTCATCCAGCCGATGGTTTGAGGCACTCCGAGCCGGTTTGTTGGTTTTTCTCGCCGGCGCTTTAAAGTCGTAAACTGCTTACCGCTAGAAGCCGTTTGAAACGCTTGGCTAGGTGCGAAATCTTTTAGCGTCGTCCTTTATTGGGCAGGTGAACTGTGGGACAGAGACAGCTTCCTGTGACCTGAGCCACCGCCGACTTGACTTGCCCCGAGGACCGAGAGATGGCGAAGATCAGATTCCATAGTTGCAGCTGCCACACGCGGAATTCAGACGCATGAGAAAGGCATTCTTGGGCGAGTTGATCTAGTCAACTTGTTGTACCAACGATATGCTACAATCTTGTCCCCTCTCTCTCTCTCTCTCTCTCTCTCTCTCTCTCCCATTTCATTATATGATTTGTATTTACAAAGGTCGCATGTGTGTGAATCCGTTTGGACCCGATGGATGATTTTCCCTATGATTTTGTTTCTTGTAGTTTAGTGCATAATTTTCTGCCGTAAATTTTAATTTTAGTGGATAGTCTTCGTAGCCATGGAACGGCAAGTTTGTTATATTAATAATATAATTGTAAAATGGAAAATTTATATCAAAACTTTTACTGTTGATAAATAAAGTTTCATCATCAGCATCAGTATCCTCTCTCTCTCTCTCTCCCCCCCCCCCTCCCAACTGAATAAACGTGTCACCATCATCATCTCTCTCTGTGGTTTTTCCTAGTATGCCCTGGAGCAAGCGGCTCCAGCTTCAAAACCCACCCATTGTTGCGGGTCAGTCGGCGGCCCCAAACAAAAACTGATTGAGTCTTGAGTGTTGAGAGTCGGCTTAGCGGGAATTCTCAAGTTGTGCGCTTGCGTCGCGACGACAGACTCAATGATACAATACTGATTCCATTACCACCACCATCTCCACCCCCACAGCAGGGTTTTTACACGACAATCTCATCGACACAGCAGAACAGGCGTGCCCCCCCCCCCCACTCTCTCTCTCTCTCTCTCTCTCTCTCTCTCTACTATACCGCGTATAGTTTTTAGTGTGAGGTGTAAATCACAGACACACAGGGCAGGGCCAACAGCCGTTGGAATTCTTCGCCTTTTGCCTGGTCGTGCTCGGGGAAGCGCAGGTTATTTGTGGGGCAGGTTTATGGACTCAACCCTCTCGAAATACGGCGTGTGCCCCTGCGTCCCTAGCTGTCTGGCCAACTCTCTACTTCTGTCTTCTTCTTCTCTCTTCTTTTCTGTTTTTATTTTCCTCTTTTTTTCTCTCTCTCTTAGCTGGGATTCTCACGCAACCATTAAAGAAATGCCGAGTCAAAGTGGCAACTGCTGTGCAATGTGTTCTTGGCAGAGGATTTTTCTTCTTTCTCCGAGTCACTGACTGCACAGAGAGGAAGGAAAGTTTTCCCGGGGAAAACAAGGACGTGGAAAAGGTGTTTGTGTTGCGTTTTTGGTTTTGGGTTGTTTTTTGTTTTTTTCAAGAGGGAAAAGGGGCGGGTGGGTGAGAGGGTGCGGAGTGGGTGTTTCGTGGTTTAACGTCCTTTTCCATAATATACAGGTCATATCAAAGACGGGGGAACGACAACTTGAAAAGGCCAGCACAAATATCTGGCCCGAGCTGGGATTCGAACTCGAGACCCCAGCATTGTAAGTCCAACGCTCTACCGCTCGACTATCTCGGCTCTCCGGGGGCGGGGAGAGGGGAGGGTTGCGGAGGGGAGGGGGGGGGGCGATTTACCGTCAAAATGGTAAAAGGCTCTAAGTACTTATAAAGACCATGGCGCCTGTACACACTTTTAACAAACGACTGCAGACATGTCTCTTCGGGGTGCGTGTTGCCGGACCCAAACTTCAATGTACCAGTCTTCGATACAACATAAAAATCCCTATTAAGTCCCTTACTGCGATGTCTCCACTTTCACTTAATCTCAGAGCTTCCTGCTCCAAAAATGTCTTTTCTGTCTTGCTACGTACTCGTCACCGGTTTGTGGCATGCCTTTGCTGCTGGTGTTACCTCGTCTCTCTCCTGATCCTAGCCGTTGCTTTTTGACAAGGCCAAGAAAATTTATGAGTTGCCGTAAGCAATGTCGACCGAGTGCAGACGATAAATATTATCGCGCGAGCATAGTCTATCTGAGCGAGCCTCCCTGGAGGAAAGATGAGCTGGCTTGGGTTACGAGTACACCATTGTATGAGAAGCACTCGGCTCATGGCACAATGACTGCTTGCGTTTTCGTACATTGCGTACAGTCAGTTACGCGCTCGTGTACGCACGGAAATGGGGCGTTATAACATGCACGCGCTTTAAAGACAAAATATACTGTGCAGACCACACACACACACACACACACACACACACACACACACACACACACACACACACACACACACAAGAAATACCAACAGCAAGGGAACAAGGTTAGCACTGAAGACGTCAAATGGACCCACATCAGTTACGTAATCTACGAAATGATTGTACGTATCCCGTCAACTATCCATAACTTTATCACCGATTTTAAAGTAGTAAATTTAAGAATAGTAGGTTTTTTTAACACAGAGACAGGCAGGCAGACAGGCAGCGAGAGACGGGGACGGGGTAATAAACTTAACTATACCTCCTCATAACCCTAAATTCTGCACCGGTCCTGTACGCAACTAAATAAATGCCATAAACAAGCGCTTCTTGTTTGCGACCCACCCAAAATCCCCGGAAAACGTTGTCAAAATTGCTCAAGTGAGTCAGTCATTTGATATATATATATATATATATATATATATATATATATATATATGTGTGTGTGTGTGTGTGTGTGTGTGTGTGTGTGTGTGTGTGTGTGTGTGTGTGTGTGTACTAGGATTATCACTTGCTAGTTCGACCAAGAAATGAATGTGAGTCAACGCTGCACTCGTCCAAAACTTTTGAGAACCACCTTGCAAGTCCGGGACATTGTAGAAATGGTCACAGTTTGTGAAGTTATTAGCCAGGATCAACTACAAAACTTCACAGCTATGTTGACAAAAAAAGTCAAACTGCGCTCCTGCTCTGGCACTTCAGGGATACCGTGGCACAGCTGGAATGATCACATTAATTAAAAAAAAATCACCCCCTCAGCACGGGCACCGCAGCAAGTGTTGAAACTGAGATACGCTCGTGCATGACCGAAACTTTCACTTTGTTTACTGCTCACTTGCTTGCCTTCATAAGCAGATATGAATGCACAATGAGGCAATGAATCATCGACTGATGGGTCTTTATTGAGTTTGCGTGGGTTTTTTTGCAAGTGGTCCTTAACTTCCTGCGATGAGTATAGGACGAAGCTGGCTGAGCAGGCTGGTTCCGGTTCGGAAGGAACCTGTGACTGAGAGCTAAGGGCAACATATTAGAAAACAATGTGAACAGTTTCCGCATTGGCGACAGTCAGTCTCTATGGCTGCTTCCGGCTATTTGTATCTCACTTCCTGATTGGGCAACGCTGACAAGGCCGAATACTCTGCGGGACAAAGAAAATGATGAGAATAACGAACACAGTCCGGGTTGACCAGAAACCACTGGGGAAAAAAAATCATTAGAACCTGAAACACGGGGATCCCTGCAGTTGACGAACCATGATGGCATGAACCCACATCTGCTCTGCTCACCTGAATAAAAGACGCAAACAAAAACAAAAAAAAGACCGCCCGGTAGTGTCAATGGTTCTGCTTTATTTAAGTTTCTCAGAACCAGTACTCAGTCATGATCATCTGGATAACAGATCCGAAGCGACTATCAAATCAATGGTTTTAAAATTTAAAAGCTTTTTCCCCATTGGCGGTAGACACGTGCCTGTACACCGACAGAGGTTGTTATGGTGACCGGTTTCGTTTGTTTCAAAGACAAGTAAAACACACAAAAAAAATTCGATCCCACACTGGGAGCCAAAAATGTGTGATGGCGTTTCTCTTTTTGCACCGTATACCCAACCAATCTTAAAAAAAAAAAAAAAATTCTCAGACTTCATAATTATTTTGGGTGTTGATCACCTGCACTGATTATCGTGACCCAGACAGAAAGCCACGAAAGGGGACTAGGTCAGGAACCTCCCCCAAAGACAGCTTCCGGTCCGGGCTGTGATTTGGGCCGTGCTGTTGGACCCGATAGGCATCAAGGCAGAGTGTGTTCCCGCGCGGAAACAATGGCTGCAGAAAGATGAAACGGCGGCCCAGCGTCGACAATCATAGGCTGCAACAGGGGCCGGCAGGGGACTCGGGAGTATCGGGTCTCTTTTTGTTGCAGGTTTCGGTGCTTGTCGCTGAGAACGTGCGGAAAGAGGGGTTGAGAGGGGACGGGCCTCAAACCCTTCATAACTCCTGACAAGTAGTGTTTAGCGACCAACGATATGAGAGGGGAGGGGATGAAACGCGCGCGGGTTTGGCACGAAGGACGAAGGAAATGGGAAATCTTGCCAGTGGCATAATTTTTTTGTTTGTTTCTCTCGCCTCTTTCTCCCTCCCCCACCATCCTGCCTCCCACCCCCATCCGCTACAATGGAGCCTGACAGGTTTCCGTGGTCATAGGGAATAGAGGTAATCAGTGTGACGAGTCTGCAGACGTCTTCCAGGTCACTGACCTTCAGGAGAACGACTGACTGGTAATCAACGCTGGAGACAAATCAGCTGTAACCGTGTAACCGGCTACTCCACAACCATCACCTGTCTTCCTTATCTTATTCCAGGTTCAGGGCTCCATATCCGAAGGAACTGAAAGAGAACAAGTGGTTTGACTGACAGTAGAAGCATAGGACATTCCTAGTTGTCCACCGACGCGCAGAAATGACAAGACATAATAATTTATTATGTCCGCCTTGATAAGAAAATAATCAAACATAGTCGAAAATGAATCGGAGTATGACCGACTGATGCCCGACGCTGATATGAATCACTGCAGTTTAACGTTAAACAAGAGTCTTCGTAATTTGAAGGCCCACAAAATTCGAAAATAAATGCAATTCTAAATTCCGAAACTTAATAGCTGAACTGACCCTCTGCACCACGTGACTGATTGTAATGTGTTCATGTCCAGTGTGTGAGAAACTGAATGCGCGTGATTCACGTAAGCGTGCGTGCTGGGTTCCGCTCGCGGTGCTCTGAGCCAAATCAAGAAACGCCCACACAATACACAGTTCTTATTATTAATAAATGTCCTATCTGCAATACCTGCAGACACTTCAATTTCTTGTAGAGACAGTAGGAGTATTGAAGAACGAGAAAGACTTCCGTATCAAGTGATCCATGTCAATCTTGGTTTTGCATAAACAGTCCACAGGAGCTCGAGAGTATCTAAGTAGTCCAACCTGAAAATTCTTCCCGGAATGTTTCAGTAGTACCGTGACCCTACTCACCAGACCCGTATTCTCGATCTGGTACGGAACCAAGACACTGACAGCCAAGCGTGGGCATCAAGAGTGTACGACCGGGAGTAAGCAGGCCTGCAATACCCAGGTACAGCTTATTGGTGCTGCTGCTGACGTTCGCAAACGGATGACGTGATACACTTACAAGCGTCACAGCCCAACTTGTAAGAAGTGTGTGTGTGTGTGTGTGTGTGTGTGTGTGTGTGTGTGTGTGTGTGTGTGTGTGTGTGTGTGTGCGTAGTGAGAGAGAGAGAGAGAGAGAATCAAGAATCAAGAAAACTTTATTTTCCAACGGTAGAGGTAGTTAACGTGAAACAGTCAATTTTCAAGAGAGAGAGAGAGAGATGATGATGATGATGATGATGATGACGTTTTGTTTTGTTTTTTTATTCAGGATAGAGCATTTAGGCATTGCTGCCTGTCTTACAAGCTGTCCTGAGAGAGAGAGAGAGAGAGAGAGAGCACGCGAACGCACTGTAAGGTTTAACGTCCTTTGCCCATCACAAACGTAAATGCGATCTCAATGACAGCTCAAGTGTACTAAAACCAAGTCTGAAAACGGTTTCAGGGTATGAGCAGCGTCTTGTGTCATCAGCTATCCTCGCTAAGTCGGAAACCTGAATGACTTCATGCGACTGAAAAACCAGACAACTCACTCTGTGAGGCGTATCTGCCTGTACGCAGTGTACGTGATCTCTCAGTGCTAAAAGTACATGTATACCTATCAAAAGGCAGCAGCCTGGCCACAGCAGCACAGAACGTGGTGAATACAACAATAATACAACAATAAATGAAATAAATTATTGCTAAACAGACACACACACACACACACACACACACACACACACACACACACACACACAGTATACTGACGAGTCGCCGGTCTGAACACTTCAGCTGCTTTTTTTTCTCTCTTTTCTTTTTTCCCCCCTTACGACACTCGTACCGAGCCAATAGTCATAAACCCGGTGGTTGCCACGCAGCGTCCGAGCAGCTATCCAGCAGTCTTTAGAAGCCTAAATGAGTAACAGCGTGTACTACTAACTCTTGGCCATAATCACTCGTACAGGCGCTCTCACGGAGCACTCGAAGCGGCAGTCAAGCGCCTCTCTACGCCTGTCGCCGGGGGTTGAATAATGAAAACGATCACCGACTGAGACTCTGCATAACCTCCAGGTATGCTGACATCGTGTTCACCTACTGAGACTCTCTTATCTATCCATCTTCGAGGGACAGGGCTGGAGTAGTGGGTAGTGGGCAGAGGCAGAGAGAGAGAGAGAGAGAGAGAGAGAGGCATTATATCCAAGAACAAAGCGTATAGAGTGCTGCCGATCTCTGAGGCTGTCCTTTATATTCTAAGTTACGTATATGTTGTAACATTAACTACAAATACTGACAGTAACACTGAAGGTTCAACTCTCTACCGCTCGGCTTTACCGGCTCAAGTAGAATGGGGAACAAGCTGGCATAGACTATCTCCAAAGGTGTGTCATTCCAGAGATCAAAAATGACTGAAAACAGTTGCTTCGGCAAAGATGTCTTGAATAAAAACACCCATCAAATACTATGATATGTATTATTATTATTATTATTATTATTGCCGTTGTTATTGTTGTTGTTGTTTCGTTGTTCGCGGGTGGGTAGGAGGGTGGGTGTTTGGGAGTTTAACGTCCTTTTCCACCACGTATGGGTGATATCAAAGACGGGGCAACGAGAAACAGGCCAGTACAAATATTTGGCCCCACCTGGGATTTGAACTCGAGCACTGAGAGTCCCACGCTTCGTCAAGTTGTTCGCGCGGGCCAGCAAAAAACAACAGTTTACAAAATTAATGCTTTCCTGTAGACAGTCGTAAGAATAAAAGAACCAGTTTTATTATCTGTATCGAATTCATACGCAGTCTGCAAAAATCCCAACGGCACAAAAGAAACACAGCAAGAGGTTTAGGGAAAACCCGTAAACCAACCAACACTGATACAACCGTAGTGCGTGAAACCAAACCGTAAAAACGTCAGCACAGTGGGAAAAAGTCACAAAGCCAGATTGTCTAGCACTGCTCAAGCCTGATAATCAACGTCTTTTGGGAGGTATAGCATGACACCCAAACAGGAGCGAGTCAGTGTGCGTCTGTGCCTGTCTCTGGTTCCACCCCGCACAGTGCACATGACCGGGGGCTGAACAAGATGGTCGTCGGAAAAAAATGAGTGCCACTACGCTTCGAACTGACGTTCCATTTTGAGAGTAAGACAGAGGTGGCACGTTTTCGTTTTTCCTGGAAGTAGCACTCGTTTTTCCTGGAAGTGGCACTCGGTTTTTTTCCGTAGGATCGGCCGGTTCCGGATCTTGATACTGAAACCAAAGATCCGTTTTTCATTCAGCCGAACGCTTGTTTCCATGCGGCTCGGTATGAACACACTGCTCTCACTGCACTGCCGCACGACAACGGTCGTGTAGATGCAATGATTCACGTGCACTCTGATTTTCTCGGATTGGTATAACGGATACACTTCATTTGAAATATATCTTTCTCCTTCGCGGTGGGGGGAGGGGGGGGGGAGTACTTGTATGTGTTTCTTTGGGCATATAATTATATGTATGCATTTACGCCACGTCGCTCATCATACAGCTCTACTCCACAGTTACGGAGTGCAGTAAATAAAAGACTATCTGCATAGGAAAAATAGTGCTGAGTAAACGGCTATACTCCACTTGGCGTCGCCGTACACTCTGGACAGCGGCGTCTACAACAATGCTCCTAGATTGCTGACTGAACAGTTCCAGTGTTGCATGCGAGGGTCACTGAACGTCTATAGGCAACAAGGGCGACGGCATGTGGATATGAAAACCCACACCTCCAGACATAAACAGGGCTGATCATTGTCGTTGGTAATTCGAAACGCGCTGATTAGACCTGAAGACGTAAAAAGCCGCGGTGCCCTCCTTCTCAGTACGCTCACATAAAACTTGAAGAGTATGTCACAGCAAATATTACTGATAAATTCAAATTCTGATTCTTCTATTTTAGGGAAAAAACAGCTGTTATTATGTACGAGTTCAAATCAGTGAACACTACGCATAGTACCTTGTCTGTTTCGGGGTTTTTGGGTTGTTGTTGTTGTTGTTGTTGTTTTTGGTGTGTTTTTGTTTGTTTGTTTGTTTTGTGGTATGTTTGGTTGTTGTTTTTGGTTTTTGTTGTTGTTTGTTTTTTGGAGGGGGGGGGGGTATTTTTCATTTCTTTTGTTTTGTTTCTCTATCTTCAACTTTCAACGTATCCCGGCTGGGGCCAAATATTTGTGCTGCCTTTTTCATCGTTGCCCCGTCTTTGATATCACCCGTATGTGGTGGAAAAGGACGTTAAACCCCCAAACACCCACCCACCCTTCAATTTTCAAACACCAGCCGCTAGCTTTAAGATTGGTTAGCCTGGGTGACGGTTTTAACGATGCCCGATCAATATATAATATCTAGATAAGCAAAATAAGTATTTTTATGCGGTAGTCAAAAAGTACCCGCTGCGTTCTACAACACAAATGCCAGGAAAAAGAAAAAAAATCAACAAGTTGTAAGCCATACTTGAATACCAAACAACTGAAAACAAAAACATGATACAGCTAGCCCCTTCTGCACAGAAAATGACCCTTCAAAGCCTGATACCGTACACATGAAGAAGGCATAAACATGACAGGCCATCGTAGCTGCAGTCGGTGTATACAGAACAATATACACCGCAGCACGGTGAAATAAACGGAACGCTGCATAGCTGTTGGCGGGGCCCCCGGCAATAGCACATCGCGGGCTCCAGCGGCGGAGAACGCAGGGTTTACTGCAGTTGACAGACCATAAACCCAATCCTCATTCTCCGCTTGATGTTCTTTCTCGTCTCTACGCCTTGCTGCACTCTTCAGCATGCAAGTGGCTAAAATAGCTTGCTTGTCTTTGCGCAGAATTTGTTCTGCGCCTCGGCCTTGCACGGCGTGTATAAATGAGACGTTGCTGCCCCCCCCCCCCCCCCCCCCCCGGTTTCGCCCTGCCGTGTCAGTTTACTCAATGAAAAAAGAAACAAAAGAACTTGACCCAAACAAAAGAAGAGGGTGGCCGGGTTGGTGTTTGGGAGTTAACCTTCTTTTCCACCAGAAAATGGTGACATCAAAGGCGGGGCAACGAGAAAAAGACAGGAACAAAATAATACTTGGTTTAAACAAAATAATACTTGACTCTAGCCAGGAGTGGAACTCACGACCCGAGCATTGAAAGTCCAATGTTCTAGCGCTCGACCATCCAGGTTCCCCCGAAGCTGAAGAAAATGAAGAAACTAGAAGAAGTGGTTGTGTGAGGTACCTCAAGTTCTTAACATTCATCACAGGAATGATCATATTGTAGAGCTTCGATTGACTGTCATAATTTGTGCGAACTTTTAATTCATTTTATGGTGTTTCCATAGCAATTGTCCTATGCATGCAGTGGGTGTGTTCTGAGCTTGACCTTTTAAAAAAAAAAGAGAAAAGTTTTCACAGAAAAATATGTACTCAACGTATTTTCAGCTATTGTTTTCTCTTCAGATCTCTCTCTCTCTCTCTCTCTCTCTTCTCCTCCTTTCCCCCTTTCCCCCTTTTCCATTCACCCCACCCCCTCCAATGTTTGACAACCAAGGAAGCGCAGAGGCGTAGGACCGCCGATCGGCGGAACATTTCGATCTGAATCAAACAGTGGAAGGGCCGAGCTGTGTTTGGCGATCAGGGGACCCCTTGTTTGCTCACCGTGTCAGCCCAGCCTTGCGAACGTGTCCCCCCGTGTCCCCCCGTGTCCCCCTGTCTCTGTGTCTGCCTCCCGGGCCCCCAAGGGTGCCTCAGGCAGGAAACTGTTACGCGACTCCTTGTCTCAAACAGTTTCCTGATCTCGCTTCAAACAGTTCGAGCGAAGGAAGCATTAGTGAAAGACTCAGGCAGACCGAAATTTGAACAACTAAGCGAGCTTTCACTTTGACTCTTTTTAACATACGTGACACTGAAGTCAGTATACATTATTATAATTTTTTTCAGTGGAAGGGATCATCACCAATTCGTCTTCTGTCACAATTATTGTCCTCTGGTTTGGCTTTTTTTATAAACCGTCTCTGCGAAAAATGTAAGTGGATACATGATAATAACTCGGCTGCTAGTCTTAAAGATTTAGGGTTTACACTGCAAGGGTAATGCGTGTGCAAAACTTTCAAAGGTGCGGGGGGGGGGGGGGTTTAACGTCCTTTTCCACCACATAGGGTGATATCCAAGACGGGGCAACGATGAAAAAGCCAGCACAAGTATTTGGCCCCAGCCGGGATCGAACTCACGACCCGAGCATTAGAAGTCCAACGCTCTACCATTCGACCACCCCGGCTCCCCCCAAAGGTGCGGAAAGTCCTTGGCGTAAAGACATTCCCTAGAGAGGAAAACCAAACTCAGGTTTAGAAACTATGATACTATATGAACACTTTTAAGAAAATTATCGACAATGTTCAGTGTTATCGGGCATCCGAGTCGAGAAGCTGCTAAATTTATAATGAAAAAATTGCAGCATGAACATTCAGCCAAAAAAACAAAACCAAAAATGTTGGCAATGACTTCACCTCGGCTGCGTTAAAAATGGGCCGATTTTTACACAACATTTGGCTGAACATGGCTGCCTGGCCAACATTTGATTGATGGGCCCCATATTCATTTGACATGTGTTGAAGGGAGCATGAACGCCTGATGTCAAACCTAGGGACGAGGTTTACATTGGCAAGGGGGAAAATGTTGAACTTTTGCAACTGAATGACAGCTGATACTGATGCGCTGCTGATGACAGACACAGGCTTCGCTGATTTTTTTGCTTCAGTTCTAACGCACATTAATTCCACGTTTCGAGCGTGTTATAACATTTTAAGTGAACTGGACTACTGTGTTGAACCTGATTCGATGTCTGGTCTATTGTATGCTTGTGTTAATCAAAGTTTAAAAGCCCCCCCCCCCAAAAAAAAAAAAAAAAAAAAACACACACACACACACAAACACCAACAACAAACAAACCGAAGCATTTTCCGAAAAACTGACTTGATTCAGAGAGAGAGAGAGAGAGAGAGAGAGAGAGCCAGACTGACACAGACGGGCAGATGGGAGATGGTGGGGTGGGAATCTCATATTTTTTCCCCCTCATGATTAAATAAAATTGCCATTCTCGTGGCTGGCTTTCCGCAAAATTAAAACTTGACGTGCAACAGGCCAGTTGGTGACCACTCAAGTTGGAGGCAAAATTTTGTTTACTGATATTTTGGGATATTTCAAGCTGTGCACTGTTAAAACAGTGTCTTCATTGTGACTCGATCGACACCCAAATGGCACGCCTTAATACACACACACACACACACACACACACACACACACACACACACACACACACACACACACACACACACACACTCGCACACACACACACACACCGTTAGAGAAAGAGAGATTCACCGCTCGACACATTCATTTTAGCAGTGCCGGAAGGGGGGGGGGGGGGGCTCTCTAGCTAACTGGGAGGGAGGAGGAAAAAAAAGAGAGACCTGCACGGCGACAACAACGTAATGTGTCACGCGGCGGAAAGGGACTCCTCGCGCTGAAGGGAAAGAAAAAAAAAAAAGAAAGAAAGGGAAGAAAAAAAGCTGACAGAAAAGAAAGACAGCAACTGAAGAGACTCCCAAGTGAACAGAGCCAGCGAGAGAGCGACTGCTCAGGCACTTCAACAGACAAGCGACCGACCGCGCTCTTTAGCCTGTTGTAAAAAGCCCACGCGGTTAGCAATACGGACCGGCCCATTGGCCCTGAGTAAACACTTCACTTCGCTTCATTACCTCGCATTTGCGGCGCTCGCACAGTGCGCCACTACGCCGCAACAGATAGTTCACGAACCTATGAACCTTTTCGTCGTGTGACGATACCTTTATTATCTGAGAAAACAGACGGAGGAAAACATTAGGAAATCTGTGATAAAACGGAAAAGATTTTGCTCCTTAGTGGGGCGGGGAGCCAATGGCATAAATTTTTAATGCCGGGTGTGTTCAGTTCGACCGGCTAAAATGACTCCTACCAGAACTGGAATGATTTATCAGGCCCCCAAAGCCCCAGTTCACTATCAAGAACATCGTGGAAACATTTGCAAGTGCTCATTGGCAAGCGAGTAAGCAGCGAAAAGGAGAGGGAAGCCGGTCGTTCATTATGCTAATGTTTTCAAAATGTACCTCAGAAGATTAGGCTAATGTTAGGTGTAACTATAATTAATTATATATATATATATATATATATATATATATATATATATATATATATATATATATACACTACCTATGAACTTCCTGATAACCGGTAACCTCATTATCACTGACACGATTTGTACAACACATCGGCTTAAACAGTTGCAACTCAGAACAGCCGGAGATGCTTTTCTTTTTTCTTTAAAAAAAAAACAAAAAAAAACAGTTGCTCAAGTGAACACAGGTGGAAAAATTGTTGCCCATGCACAAGCCTTGGTACCACATACCAATACATACATACTCAGCAAATGAAATCAGTACTTTATACAAATAAATAAATGGATAATTTAAAAACATATATATATATATATATATATATATATATATATATATATATATATATATATATATACGTGTATCAAAAGGTGCTTCAGGTCTTGATTTTCTTCTTTAAGGGAAATGTTTGAAAGAAGACGGTCTTCCTTGTTTTAATGGTATCATCTGGAGCTTTACAGGCCATGTTTGGTGGTTTTTGAGGAAGTGTTTGCAGACTCAGTGGCTCCCTATCATTTCCTTCCTTATCAGTGTTACTGAACTTTTTGTACTGACTGTGAACTGACACTGAACTCCTAAACCACTCATGCATACATGTACAAACTGTTCTTTCATGACGTAGTTTTTTTTTTTAATTTCAGTATAAAAATAAACAAAGATTCCCTTTAACACCACGATTAAAACTGTTACATTAGCCATCTATGGAATATATTATGCGTGCAGCAATTGACAGTCAGGCATGTAGGCAAGGGGTACACTTCACGTTCAGTAGTAGCAGTAGTATCCGCTTCATAATACATTACTTTGAAATCGGCTAAGATGACACTTGAAATTTGTCCATGTGTGTGTGTGTGTGTGTGTGTGTGTGTGTGTGTGTGTGTGTGTGCAGGGGGGTGTGTGTATATGTGTGTGTGTGTGTGTGTGTGTGTGTGTGTCAGTGTGCGTGTAAGAGAGAGAGAGAGAGAGTTTGGATTCTGAGACATTGAACTACAACAAACACTTACCATCAATAACAGCCAGGCAGTACCCAAGCAACAACAGCAGCAACAGGTAAGGTGCCGGCTCCCCCATCAGTCCCTCCGCCCTCATTGGACACCTCCGTCAGCGACGCACCACGGCCAGCAGGTATATCCAAACTGCAGCCACTGCCACCACCACAACCACCACTGACGACAGCATAGACAGGTCGACACCAACACCGTGACTGCACCTATGCTACGGCAAACACAACGTTTAGTCTCAGCTGCACTGAGATTCCAAAAGTGAACTCCTTGTCTTCAACGGCAAGATGATCGATATAAATTACAATTATCTCACTGAGCAGGTACGAGTTTGGTTGAAGTTTTCCCAAGTTCTGAGACCAGGCTTGTAAAGGTGCTCTGCATCTCCATAGTAATCACAGCATACTGCTGTGGGAGGGGGAGAACATGGGGGGGATGCACTGACGCAGGCTCCAGCAAGCTGACAGACTAACTGCTCGGTACTGGGGGAAGCAGTCTGGATGTCATCATAAATTCATACATCCTCCCGTGTGTAGCTGTCAGCCAGTCCGGAACGTAGGTAAGCTGTAGGTTGTGTAGCGCTGTACCTGCCTGTACAGTGTAGCCGGCACGGTGAGCCTGCGAGATGCAAAGAATAACTTGAGGCAACACCTTTGGTGTGTCAGTATAGCAAGACAGAACAGAAAAGTCACAGACAGTCACTACAAACCTGTGACGGTATTGTAGTAATCAGTACACAATTAAACGCTTAGTGTCAAATCACAGTACCTTCAACTACACGACTGAAGCGTTTAAACTGTTATCTGCACATTTGTCAAGGTTGGTGTTATACCTACAGGCCGGTGTACGTCCATCAATGGCCAGTCAGTCGCGCCAGAAGTACTGATGACACTGAGGACGAGAGGCAGTCACTACACGGACCACCACAACTCGACTGACGTAGTGAGTGAAGGTAGAAAGAAACTGGACACCCTATGTTCTTGCCTGTCACTCAACCCTGCACGCGCTTCTCCCAGCTGTCATGCGAGGCGCGTGCTAGTGTTGTCGCGCGAGGCTCGTCAGTTGCACGAGCGGACTAGCAGTGGGGTCCAACAACACACGGATCGATGCCCAACACACAGCAGCTTCCCACACTCACGTGCGCTGCCGGCGGCTCTGTAGTAAAGCCTAGTACAGGTGAGAGAAGCACAAACACAACGTGGCGACGTGCTTGTCTACTGCCATGTCCATCTCAGCCTGCGAACAGCTCCATGGGTCACACAACACAGCCTGAAACAGAGTCTACACATGCAAAGGGTTGTTGAACAGAGCAGTGTCTGTTGATGGTCAGGTCAGCATCATCCCTTCCACGTGTAGGTGTGCGCAGCGTACGGACGGCCAGTGGTGCTGAGTACAGTGTTACACAGAGAGCACATCGGACAGACACGAAGTACCTGTACCGAAACTAGCCAAGTCCACAGTTGTTTGATCTTTCACTGACCTGCAGACACGAAGTTCGGTAGAAGTTGTACAGGCACACACCAGAACTTTGTATTGTATTTACTCCCAGAGAGTACAGACTATCAACAACTCCTCACTGAGTGCAGAAACCACGAAAGCGGGCAGGCCTCTGTCAGCGCTCGCCAGCCATTCAGTATGCGAGTTCACTACGCGGCAGAGATATAGTGTACACCTTCCCACTCGACGGCAGGGATCTGACGGAATAACTGCTACCTTCCTCTCCTGTATCACTTGCTGCCGCCGGTACCACCCCCTTCCTGTCTCTCCGACCACCCCCTTCACCTGGTATCGACGGCGGCGGAGAGCGGGGACATTTCACATGCACACACACAAGAGACACACACAAACTTGGGTTCATCTACTTCGTTGGCTACTCGCTACGGACGTTTAGCACGCGTACGCCGGGGGTTTTAGCGCCGCTCTGTTGTGTCATCTGCATGAGGTACCGGTGTGCGGTCGCATGTAAGTGGGCGGAGCTAAGGGGCGGGGCTTGTTATGCTAATGTTTATGAAGGCAAGTACGGCGGTCGGCGCCAGGCCGTCGGGCAGCGGGCTGATAGCGTAGTGCGGCCTGTCATACTGAATGGTCTGTTGATTTTACTCGCTTGTTGATATACTGATCACACAACCCGCTCTCTTCAGTCTGTGTGTGTGTGTGTGTGTGTGTGTGCGGGCGCGCGCGCGCGCGCTCCGCTGTTTACGCCCCCCCCCCCTTCCACCGCCTCTTCCCTCATCACAAGCGCATACACATGCTTCGTACTAGGACTGACGTGGTTATGGGAGCACTGACACCACCCGATGTGTCTGGAGTAGCGGGGTGCGGGTGGGCCGGATGGGGGCGGCAGAGGGGATGTTTTCATATCAAAAACAAGTCATAAAACAGCACACAATGATGAGTAATGGAACCTTCGTTGTAAACTTTATTACAGCCATGTACGTCAGCGACTACCTTCTCCGGTAACCGGCCTTGCCTTACCTGGTTGTAGGAATAGAGATTCTAAACTCACATCAGTTTTGTGCCCATGGTACAGGTACTGATGAGACAGCAGGCACGAACTTTTTTTTTTCTTCTTCTTCTTCTTCCTTTGTAATTCTGTCGCAGAATTTCCATTAATTTTTTTCACAACTTGAGGTGGTTACCGTCACGCAATACACAAAAGTCCTTGTCCGTGTCTTCGAAACACACACACACACACACACACACACACACACACACACACACACACACACACACACACAGCACAGAACGAAAGAGAGAGCGAGGGGAAGGAGGGGGTGAAAAGTTTGGGGAAGCAGTTGGGCAGGCAGTGTCGTGCTGGTGTGTGTGTGTGTGTGTGTGTGTGTGTGTGTGTGTGTGTGTGTGTGTGTGTGTGTGTGTGTGTGTGTGTGTGTGTGTCTGTCTGTCTGTCTGTCTGTCTGTATTCATGTCTGTCTGTCTGTCTGCCAGCCTGTGCACACAACCAACAAGGTCACACACGACGTGACTATTCACTACTCCATATGTGACGCGACTCTCCCTTACAGAACAACCTCAATGTGACATACTAGAACCTGCATTATAAATCATTCCTGCCTACACTGGATGAAAGGGTGAGCCGAGCGCTCGCTAAACGACAGTCGATTACGGAATATGCTTTTGGATTTGCGAGGACTTTAAGGATTTGTACTGAGCGATAAAGAATCGGGGATATGAAGGACTGCTAGTCGTGAATGGAGAGAGAGAGAGAGAGAGAGAGAGAGGTTTTGTGGTGGAAGTTTGAGTGGAGAAACACATAAATATGAGACGTAAGTCTGATACGGCGGTACCATCACAGTGTTCAACCGCAGTACTGATTCAAGTTCAGTTTCGCCAATGTTTACTAGGCTTCAAAGAATCCAGTTTATGTTTTGGAACAGTTTCGCGGCTTCTGAGTGCGCCTGTACGCTCAAAAGACTTCATCTTAATGATTAGTAAAGCTCTAAGTGCGATACAGTGCCGTCCACACTCTGATCGAGCGGTCGAAAATTCAAATTCTCCTATTCAGCGGTTGATTGTTCTGGGGCAAGCCTCTCGCGCAGTGTGTTAGCCGCATCACGTTCTTTCTCAACACCTTTCTCAGTGTTGGCTCAGTGCCAGCTTTTCAGATGCTGTCACTGTGCAGGTGTCTAAGTGGTGCGATGGTAGTAGACACGACCAATATAGTTCAGAACGATCAGTGAACATAGAAGTCTTCTCTCTCTCTCTCTCTCTCTCTCTCTCTCTCTCTCTCTCAACGGCAGGTATGAAAATTGACTGTTTCACGTTAACTACCTCTACCGTTCAAAAATAAAGTTTTCTTGATTCTCTCTCTCTCTCTCTCTCTCTCTCTCTCTCTCTCTCTCTCTCTCTCTCTCTCTCTCTCTCTCTCAACGGCAGGTATGAAAATTGACTGTTTCACGTTAACTACCTCTACCGTTCAAAAATAAAGTTTTCTTCTCTCTCTCTCTCTCTCTCTCTCTCTCTCTCTCTCTCTCTCTCTCTCTCTCTCTCTCTTTAATGTGCCTTTCAGTCTCTGTCATCGAAATAGTGAAGTTTTCAAGTTCTCAGTCACTTTTCAGTCTTTCTACAAAACCCAACTCTGCCTCAGTGAGTTCAAACGGCAGCAAAACGCAGTACGTTTCTGCGTCGTTTGTTTCCGTCATTATTTCTAACCACTCTGGCTTATTTCAAACGAAGATCACTGACTACTGATCCGTGACAGTGCTGCGCATCAGTGCCTATGCGCCACCGCGAACTTTCGCCGTTCACAGGGGAGGCAACTACATGTAATTATGCATGTGTGAGTGGTGTTACCAGCTAGCGTATTTTGGCACATTCGTTGTGCTTTTCTTCTGTTTGTAATTCAGAAATGTCGAATTCAGGTAGAAAAAAAAAGTTGCGATTGTAGATAACAATCAAATACTTTGGGTTAGCCGATACTGACTTAGCGAATCAGGTACCAAAGCTTCACCCTCACCAAAAAAAAAAAAAAAAAAGTAAGGAAATTGACGAAGTCCAGTTGTGAACTTGTAGCATTGTACTATCTAACAGCTTATAATTTTATCTGTTGAAACCGGTCCGTCCAAATGGTGCGAGGACGATTTCAAACATAACAAGTAATTGAAATAATGAAATAGAAGATGTGTTTGTGGTATATGTAGGTCAAAATGAGAAAACCATAACTTAGTGAACATTGTTGATTAGCTCGCAGGTACGTATGGTATGGTATGGTATGGTAGACTTCTCCTCGGCGCACGTATCCATCTCTAATGAGATGCTCTAGGCGCCGCAAGGCTGGAGGACGAAGCAGGGAAAGCCTGCTGCCGCTAGGCGCTACTTTGTGTGCAAACCTTCACCCTGCTATTCACTCTGGTGCGTGCGACAGTGTTTCTGTTTTACCACGCCACCGGCCACAGCCTACTCTTCTTCGAAAGATGAACGTGGGATTTTTAGCGTGCACACTTGATATTTGTGCGTGCGTGTGTACACGAAGGCGAGACAGGCACCGCAAACGAGTCTGCACATGGATTTGACTCGATATGGTATGAAAAAATCCAACCATATTCCTGCCCACCGGGGACTCGAACCAGGCAGCTCAGGATCCGAAGTCGGATGCCTTAAACCACTAGACCAAATCCCCTGTCACTAACTACACGGGTCAGGCAAAAGGAGAAGGGCGGTGGTGAGGGTAGGGGGTGGGGAAGGGGGAGATACTGAGAGTCAACACAGTTTTATTAATAGGCGGGGGTGGGGGTGGGGTGAAAGGGGGGGGGGAAGGGGAGGGACATTGCTGAATGGGAGGAGGGGGATTGGGAGGGGGAATGTATACTTATACGAACAGATCACGCCGGTCCGCGGCAAGTCTTTGTTTCATTTTCAGGCGTTTTGTTACGTGACCGTCTACGTCGGTGCAACTTAACTGTGTCAGTAGATTGTCAGTTTAGTTCCGCACCGGTGTACACGACCACACACCTCCACATATCTGTTCCCATCTTTTCACACCCCACCCCGACCCTTCACTGCCTCCACAGCATCCCATCACACCATTTCCACCCCCCAGGTTTACCTAATCCGTCGTGTGTCGTCATGACGTTCCAATCAGTGGCTCCCCCTGCTGTGATCACGTTGACTGCTCTTTCACTGTGATTGTCACATCGACCTGCCTGAGTTGCGCTCAGCCGGTGTTAACAACACACCTCAACAGGCCATTTGACTGTTGCAAAGGGGCAGTGACAGCCACCCTTGACAGTCATTGTTTTTACCACACCTTCTTTTAGCGTAGATGTCCCCAGTCACCCCCGGTGTGTGTGTGGGGGGGGGGGAGAGACTGAGGGTTTAACTTCCTTTTCCAGACCTGTTCCCGGGAGCGGAGATGTACAATTCCGAAACATCGTCATTATCTTACTTGATGTCTAGAAGCAGATTATTTCAATGCATAATAGAGACTGCCAGGATGGCCTCTCTCTATCTCTCTCTCTCTCTCTCAGTGTGTGTGTGTGTGTGTGTGTGTGTGTGTGTGTGTGTGTGTGTGTGTGTGTGTGTGTGTGTGTGTGTTTCCAACCGTTGAGTGTGGTTGGGAAGACATCACCATCATCCTTGATGTCTAGAAGTAGATCTGCCAGTAGGAAGATTTTTTTTTTCTCCAAACTTTGAGTGTTTGGACTGAAGTCGCGCAACTGAACTGATCCCTGGATACACGGTCGGCCTTTGGCGGATGCAGCGAGGGAAACTGTCAAACTGTGACTGCACTCTCATGACTCCGGTAGTCCCGGTACGTAACAGTCCGGGCATTATTCATGCTGAATTTGCGTAATGACTGCATAATCGTCTGCCTTCTCTACCACCCCCCACCCCCCACCCATCCACCCTCCCCCTCTCGGCAACTTCACATTGTAGATCACAGGCCTGCAGAGAGAGCAGAGTCCAAAGTGTGGGGTTTCTTTCTGGACGACCACTAGTGAATGAGTACATTCTGCCTTGAATGGGGGAGCGGGGTGGCCGAATGGTAGAGCGTTGAACTTCTAACGCTCGGGTCGTGAGTTCGTATCCCGGCTGGGGTCAAACATTTGTGCTGGCATTTTCATCGTTGCCCCGTCTCAGTTTGATATCGCCCGTATGTGGTGGAAAAGGACGTTAAACCCCCAACCCCCCTCCCCCCACCTCACCCACTGCCTTGAAAGTAACCAGTTTTGATAAGTTTCCTCTTTCCCTGCTCTACTTTTGTTCACTCGTTCGTTCGGCTTCCGTTGAAACAAAGTCTGCTTGACTTTGGCAAAATAAACCAGCATTACATTTAGATGATCTCTGTAAGTCAGCAGTGGCCTCGCACGCGCACACACACACACACACACACACACACACACACACACACACACACACACACACACACACACACGCCACTGCTAATCTTTATACGTGCCCACGCCACGATAGGAGATATCTGCAGACAGAGTGGCTACATTAAAACATGTGTTTGCCCGATAACCCTGCCCTCTAAACGATGATCGCTTATCTGAATATCTCAATCGTCTGCGTCAACTTCCACTTTGCTCTAAAACCATCCGTGTTCGGTTTAATGTTGGAGCAGACATGAATATGAATAACGTGGAGCGGTCTCTGCTGTTAGGTTGGCTACATGTCGTGACCTCATTTGACTGAAATTGAAATGAAGTGGTATTCTGAGGGGAAACTGACCCGCGGTTTCCTGTACCGGGGGGGGGGGGGGGACCCTTCATATTTGACTGTCCTCGACTGAAAGATTTGTAAAAAAAGGGGTTTTTTTTATTGAGAGAGAGAGCACAAACCACTTGTCTATATATTCTACCGAACACACTAGCAAAACAGAGTAAGTAAGTAAGTAAGTGTGTGTGGTGTGTGTGTGTGTGTGTGTGTGTGTGTGTGTGTGTGTGTGTGTGTGTGTGTGTGTGTGACTGTCTGTCTGTCTGTCTGTCTGTCTTGGGGGAGGGGGGGGGGCGAGGGTAGGGTACTTAATTACGCTGGCGTGACATAATGTGACAGATGCATGCAGGGGTCGCTGCGAGAGAAAAAAAATGTGAAGGAGGAGGGGGGGGGGGAGAGGCTGACGAGGGGGCAGGGTGGCGGTGGTGGTGGTGATTATTGTATCATGTACGGGAGCCGAGCCGTGACAAGCTACACAGCACTTACACCAAATAATAATTGTCCATGACAGATTGCTATGCACCTGTGGTTCCTTTTTTTTTAAAGCATCTTATTCACCCGTTCTGTCTTTGTCTCACCTCGATCCTTGACCTGTCATCAAGCGTCTCCATTTTCACGCATGCGCAAACGTGATCACACTACAACATCTACGCGCGCGAGCAAAAAAAAAAAAAAAAAACCTGTGCAGCATTGGTAGTGGGGCATTTGGTCGTATCATGTGTTAAGATTTCTATTTTGGGGCATATGCATACAGCAACGTCCTCTATAATAACTGATATCACAGTTTCCTCATGATACTATTCAGGGCAATCAGGGTGAAATAGTGATGTGACGATTTTTGTCTTATTATTTTCTTTTCTTTCTTTTCTTTCTGTTTTTGTTGTTGTTGTTTGTTTGTTTGTTTTGTTTTGTTTGTTTTGTTTGGGGCTTTTTTTGTTTGTTTGTTTGTTTGTTTGTTTGTTTGGTTTGGTTTTTTTGTTTTTTTTTGGGGGGGGAGAGGGGGAGGGAAACTTTGAACAGATGATCATTAACCCAGTGTCTCCCTAGTGTAAGTTACACAAGATTGAAATGCATCAGTGCAATACCTTTCTCTCTTGGTTGTACATTTTTTTTAATTATTGTTTTTTTTTTTTATCTGACATATGACAAAGTATACACACAAAGTACAAAAACAAAGATATGACAAATACACCACAATATCAAATCACAAAAAAGAAGGAAAGACTTGAAGGTACAACAAACACACACACACACACGCACACACACACACACACACACACACACACACACACACACACACACACACACACACACACACACACACACACACACACGCACACACCGAGGGTAGCTGTACTAAACTGCACAGAATGGGTACTGGATACTAGGTTACATGAGTAACATACAGGAAGTAGTCATAGATCTGCCGTACACAATATTACGTAGTATGATAGGTGTATACATACATGCATACTGAAAAGTCTTCAACTGATAATAATAATAATAATAATAATGAGTATTGTATAGGCGCTTTACCCAACTTTACGAATCGGCTCAAAGCGCGCGAACTGAACCCAATACGCACGCTCACGTGAAACTGATCACACGCATTCTCTCACAACACTGGGCATAAAACACATTACAATCACGTGGTGCGAAGGGTCAGCTGAGCTATTTAAATTTCGGAATTTGGAACTGCTTTATTGTTCATATTTGGTGGGCTGAACATTTCCAAAGGCAGGAGGGGGGAGGAAGCCGGAGTACCCGGAGAGAACCCCCGACCATCGACCCGAGTGAACGGTGCCACAACTAGGGCACCATACGTAGCCAGGACTTGCACAATTCTGATTTTCTACTCCGGCGTAATGGCAGCAGAGTAACTGTACATATTTGTTCACATCTTTCATCAGATACTAACTCAGTTCTCTTCTCAACAAAATGTTTCACTGTCACTGTACCACATACTTTTTTTTTTTTTTTTTGGGGGGGGGGGGGTCCTCGGGGCGAAGGGAAATGGATAAAATGGATTAAGCGTGAAAGACGGGAGACACACAGCCGGTTTTGAGAAAAGCCGAACAGGAACATGCATGGTCTGGTAAAAAAGCGTGTAGCTAGATACATAAAATCCAACAAAGAGCCTTTAAAAAAAAACGAAAAAAAAAAAACGCCGTGTACATGTAGTGCAATTTGCGTGCAGGAAACCTTCAGCGAATTCACTGTGAGAGAGAAAGAGAGTGAGGTGGGGAGGAAAAGAAGACGACGAAGAAAGCTGCTAGCTGCAGCGCAGCATTTGAATAAACCGGTGAGAGGGAGACTAAACAAACTGACAATTGTTGGCAAGATTTGCTTGACCCTACAAACAGCGGCGCTGTGCGAAAACAAGTGGAAGTTTGCCGAAAAGTGGTTCCCAAATCCCAAAACGGTTAGAGCTCAGGCGAAGTCAAACAGGCGCGGAAACAAAGTGGCCTCCCCTGTTGACATCCCCGTGTTGCGGTCTGTCAACAAACCGTCAGCGCACGCTTTGTCCGGTTACCTCCCCTGGCACGGTCAGCGCGCATGCCTCGTGCATGATGGCGGAATGGCGGCTTGCCAACTTCCGGTGCGCTTCGTCCGGCGAGCACGGACTTTCAGGTCAGCGGCCTGGGACAGACTGGGGATGGTGAAGGAATGATGTGGGCCGGCTCCGGCTAGGGGACAGACACCCCCCCCCCCTCCGTCGCCCCCCCCCCCCGTCCCCTATTCAGCCTTCTCGAACGCGGTAAACGAACTCTTCCAATGGCGGCTTTTAAGACTAGTTTCGTTTTCGCATGGCACCCACTGCAGTCGTATGCTACTAGTACTAGCCGACTGGGTGTATCCAAACTCAGTACCACCAGGCAGAGTCTTCAATCTCACACATCTGATCCATAATGTCATTCCGCGCAAACGTGGGTTTACTAGTATCAGAAGCAAGGGTTTCTTTAACACTGGCTCGACATGGGTTGGAGTCAGTTTCTGCCCGGGGGCGGTTGTTCGCTGACACACTTAGCGGTTTGACCAGCCGCTGGTCTGTCACCCAAGACCGCAGTTCTTTAAAAACCCATACCGTCGCTGGGGGCTACAATCTGCCAGTACATAAAATTGCACCTTGGTAATACTGATCTATGCGCCCGACACAGTTAATGAAACTTATGCATTATTTTACTAGTCAGTACCGGCGATTTGCGGCAAGTCAGTGCATGCAACTTTCATCATATTGATGCGGACAGAAAACCGACCGATGCTGACGACTTTGGCTGTTGCCGGTGAGTGGGAGAAGAACTGATACAACAGACACCCGGTCGCTCGCTATGAGCCCATGGAAGCCGCTCGACTGACTCGCTAAGCCCCTTCAGCGAGGAGATGATGGTGATGAAGAAGGGTGGGAAGTGAGATAGCGATCAGCGCCGATGGGCTGTTGTGTAATATCGCCTGATAATTTTCCCCCAGCGCTATCATCTGTAGCAGCGTCGTGTTGTGTCTGGCGGCGGGGTGGAGTGCCTCTGACTTGCCAGCCTGGGCGAAAACTTGTCTGGCATCAAGCATCCTCATCCCCTCTACACAGCCCGGCAGAGGCCCCCGCACCACGTCCTGACGACGCCGTGTTGTCTGCACCAAGTCCTTCACGTTATCTCGCAGAGCCTCGTGTGGTGGTCACCGTCACAAACTGTCCACGGTTGGGATTACCCGCTGACTTGCTCTGTCGCCACCTCGCGGCTGGACGCTCCTTTGATCAATTCAACTGCGGGTGCATTTAGTGGAGGGTGAGGAGGATGCTGTGTCACACCTCTCCAACAGGATCAGTGAGAGGGTGTTAAGATGGTTGCGTGGTTGGTTCTTTGGTTGGGAAACAAGAACCGATAACTACTATGCAGGTTCTAGCTGGGAGGTTAATCGCACTTTTCCAACGGACTAGGGTGTTGCCAACGAAGAAAACGCCAGCATATCTGGCTCCCAGCAAAGAATCAAATTCGAGACGACCTGTCAGTGCGGCTATTTTGCGTGGATAGTGATGGTGATGGTGATGGTGGTGGTAAACATGTTAATGGTGAAGAGTGTGTGTGTGTGTGTGTGTGTGTGGTGTGTGTGTGTGTGTGTGTGTGTGTGTGTGTTTGGGGGGGGGGATGGGGCGGAAGGGGGTGTGTGGAGGGGGGGGGGGGGGGGGGAGGATGGTCATTGGAAGGAGTATCACGGCCAAGTATAGAATCTATGGAACCAGCATGCTGCTCGCAACGGCTTATAAAGAAGTGAACCGAACTTGAAATTAACTGACACGATAGTACTGCGTCACCAGACCCTAACATTTAAACCGGTTTAATTTCGGTCTCTAACAAATCATAAATATTTGAAAGCTTCAATAAAGTTTTCACAATTTCTTTCGTAAGGTTGCCGAAGACGAATCATTCAAAACAATTTTACCGGAAATGCCCCCCAAATCACACAACGCCCAACTCCAAAATATTTGTTTCCGCCACACGCATAGAAGGAAATACAACTCTGCTCTATGTCCAAGTGGCGACAAGCGTCATAGTCTCGCCCCGCGAGAGACGCCGAGACCGAGACAGTGGGTGTGGGAATCGGCTCGATCAACCGTCCTGGCGACAAGGAAAAAACAGTCATACCGCTTATGGCCAACCCGCCGCAATATCTAGCTAGCCAAGCCCTCTGGGAACAAGAACACATGCCAGCCAAGAAACAATATTGTCTTTTAAACTTAAAGGCTCATTGCTGATGTGTCAGTTCCTTGCGGGGTGGGGGAACACCGCACTCTTTATTTCTCTCAAATTCCAGAGAAAGACCTGAACACCAGTCAAAGTTGTAAATCAAAATAAAGGAAATTTCGTATGTATTATCACAATGTGTAAAGGCGGGTTTGAGGAGAGGAGATGGAAGGAGTGAGATGGGTGGGGGGGGGGGGGGTAGTTCAGTTACTTTGAACGCTGTTAGTGTATGAGTGCGGCCGAACTAAGAAACCTTGAGCAAATCAGAGCCTTGATTCGATTATGAAGTGACTTCTTATAAAGGAGCATTGCAACGAAAACCATGAGGCACACCACCACAAGATTTTAATGACAGTTCTTACAGTAAAAGGTGTTAAAGTTTCAAAAGCACAACACCTTTTTTACCTTCACATCTGCCTTTTTCTGAACGACTGATTTGCATCGTAGTGTTGTTATCTGTAAACTGAGTATTTGGGCTGCTTTTGTCAAGTGTTTTTCCAAGCCCGAGCTTCGACTCCCCTTTACCGCCAATTGCCCAAATCATCTAAACGCCACGCATTTGGTGAACACTTAGGCCCTTTTACCATCTAACGGCAGATCTGGTTCTCAACAATATGTATAGCTTTGTTTAACACCGTAACTATGCAGAATTTCTTATTGCTGGACCGTACACATGTCGAGTTCTCTGACAAACTGTCGAACATGACAGGAGGACTATGCCCCTTTAATCCTCAGCTCAGTGTGTGTTCTGCCTTCCCTCTCGTCTTGAGCCTTGTCTGATGCTAAGGGTCGCGCGGGGGGAGTATTGTTTTCCAGTTCGTGCCCGCCAATGTTGGCCCACCATCCCGATCGTCCAAACAGTCCATTAGTGTTTTTACATCGTGTTATGCTCCCGCTTGATCTGTTTGTAGGTTTGGCGAATACCCGGCATGCCTCCTGTTGCCTTGTTGAAGTTGTTCTTTCCTCTCTTACAACCCCCCCCCCCCCCCTGTTCCACCCCCCCACCCCCTCTTACTATACGCTAAAGACCCCGCATGGAATCGTTCTTTCAAAGTGGGGTGACTCCCCACCCGCCAAACCTTTGCTTTGGCGAGTTATCTTTTCCCCGACTAACTTTCGACAGCAACAGAGAAATACGCGTAAGCCTTGTAATCTTAAGTTTACCTGCACTTTTCAACCGTATTTAGATAGTGACACAAAAAACAAACGCCGGCCCACTTGGCTCAATGTCTATAGAGAGGGAGGGAGACAGGGTGCTGAGTTCACGGTAGGCTTTTCGGGCAGTCAGTTCGCGCGGGTGCATAATAATTTCTTCATCGACTGATAAAACTGGCGGAGACACTCAGTTCCTTAGAAAGTCTGTGGTGTGGTGTGGTGTGGTGTGGTGTGGTGTGGTGTCATACCCGAAAACAACAACAACAAAGAACATGTGGGACTGTACATTTGACCACAACTGAGTTCAAAAGAAACACACACACACACACACACACACACACACACACACACACACACACACACACACACACACACACACACACACATTCTAAGCCCAAGTGAAATGATTTTAGCCGTACGTGTGTCCGTCGAGGAAGTACAAAACCTAACCCGATTTGCAACAATCGATTTAAAGGCTGCTCGTCCCGTTGACAGCCTGTGAGTAGACTTTGACAAGAGCAGGTTTGAAAGTAGTATACATGCATCAGTCAACACTATGTACTGTGTGTTATCTACGGTAAAAGCTGTATTCTGAGTAAAAATAAAAAATAAATCGTTCGAATTCTTGAAAATGCAAAAAATGCTGTTGTTGTGTTGTTGTTGATGATGATTTTTTAACAAAACAGTTTTTGCTACACCCTGAAGATATAGTTATTATTGAATTTTTCTTCTTTTTTTTTTCTTCTTTTTTTTTTTTGGGGGGGGGGGGGGGGTAAATAGTGAGACTGGAGATTATTTTTCTAATTTGAAATTGCTTGTAGACACTTCGAACTGTCAGTAAGCGTGACCAAGGGAAGTCTTTGCTGGTCATCTCAGCGCCACCAGACGGGCTATATCAGTAGTGTCATTGGCTTTATCAAGGAACAAGCCAAGCTCTCGAGCGACCGACTGAGAGTAACTCTCGAACGCTGTAATCAGCGTGGGGCCGTGAAGTACACTCAGGAACTCTCTTCTCGACACAGGCCTAAACACTCAGACAGACAAGTCCACAGCATTGTATCGGCCACTACGACACTATGGCATCTAGAATCAACAACTCGTGCAGTGGGCTGCATAGTAAAATGACCTCTGTAAATCTAGACTCAGTGTGTTGTCTCAGTGTGACATGGCTGTCCTTCCCTCCACACTATCTTGGCCTAGTGGCTTAGGCGTCCGCGGCTACGGAGCCCGAGGCACGGGTTCGGATCCCTACTAGTGAGAAGGAATTAGGATGGGATTTTTTTTCTGTCCAAATCGAGTAAAACTCACGTGCAGACTCGTTGTCGGTGCCTGCCTCGCCCTCGTTAATTTTCGCACGCACAAATAGAAAATGTGGACGCTAAAAATCCCACGTCTATCTTTCAATGAGGAGTTGACTGTGGCTGGTGGGGTGGGGGGGGGGGGGGGGGGGGGAGTCGTTGGGGTAGAGGGTAGGTGGGTGTTTGGGGGTTTAAC
Source organism: Batillaria attramentaria (assembly GCA_018292915.2). NCBI lineage: Eukaryota > Metazoa > Mollusca > Gastropoda > Batillariidae > Batillaria > Batillaria attramentaria. Next base: position 542,243 of record JACVVK020000358.1, read on the forward strand.
GTCCTTTTCCACCACATACGGGTGATATCAAAAGACGGGGCAACGACGAAGAAGCCAGCACAAATATTTGGCTCCAACCGGGATACGAACTCGCGACCCGAGCATTAGAAGTCCAACGCTCTACCATTCGGCCACCCCGGCTCCCCAGTCGTTGGAGTAGAGTAAGAAAGAAATATAATCATGAAGGAATGGTATTTCAGGCGGTTTAACGTAATTTAAACTTCGTTACCATAGGATGATGTTACCACACACACACACACACACACACACACACACACACACACACACACACACACACACACACACACATGTATAATGTACCCGGCGTTTACCCAGTTAACAATGCTGTCTCCCGCTCCAGCTAAACCGCTGTGAAGTAATTGTGGTTGTAAACGACAGCGGTAAAGCAGGGCGGCTTCTATGTAGGTCCCTGGTCTATCTGTCATCAAGCAGACTGTCACACAGTACACCCCCCCCCCCCCCCCCCCCCCCCCCCCCCCCTTCTCACTGAAACACGCGCAGTCTGCCAGACGGAGAGAACGAACTGTATTTTTTACACTGAAAAAAGATTCAGCCATACAATGTCTGCCATTTCTACAAAAGAAAAGAACTACAGGCAAAAAAGGGGAAATAAACAAATACAAGACTGAGCAAAGCAAAACAAAACCAAAAACCAGATGCAACTCTCTCTCTCTCTCTCTCTCTCTCTCTCTCTCAAACTGATAACTGCGCGTTTTGCACCCAAATCGTGTTGCTATGGTGAGAACGCCGATGAGGATGAAAATCATGTTATTTTTGTTTGTCCATGATATGAAAACATTCTCCAAAACTACATTAGTCGCTACGTCCGTGGCTACCACTCCCGGCCTGCAGTTCTTCTTAGGCTGTAACAATGATGAAACCCCTGTCAGTGAAAATGCTAGGACCGTTTATACACCATTCTGTGACAACCAGAGAAGAGTGCCTAGATCACTTATCCGCTTTAGTTCGAGTTCTCTCTCTCTCTCTCTCTCTCTCTCGTTGTTCTACCCTGTCGGACCCCACTCATCAAAACTTTCTCAAAATGTCACTTTAGCACCACATGATTTTATCTTTAATGTCGTTTCAAGCACCAAACAGGACTAAATAAGTGAAGTGAAACTGGCAGCTGCATGTACACGAAAGGTCAAACCTGCCCCAGGAAATAAAAAAGAGGATTTTTTTTGGGAAGTACTGAGAAGCTGCGTGTCATCTAGGGGGGGTACTGGGGCATGCCCCCTTCCCACCTATCGAGAATGTTAAACTTGACTCAGTGTTTCTCAATCGTGATAAAGGGCGCGAAAGGTACTCAGTCTCAACCGTTCCGTCACTGTCGTCATGTTATTATGTTCAGGTAAACTTAGAAAAGCTAATCATGCACACACGCGGAAAAAATTATTTAATCAACATATAATTAAAGTCAGTTGTGCGCCGGAAAAAAAGGCTTTTTCTAAGCGAAAACCGACACAAAATGTTCAACATGATGGCCTGTTCAAACCATCATGGCCGAAAACACCCTATTCGTGATAGCGCAAAATAAAACACATACAAACGCAAGACCCCCGAAATAAAACCCTTCTTAGCTTAATATGCAGGTCACATTTATAAGTTACTATTTTGTGTGGAAAGTAGCATTTGGCCAGATAACCTCTTGACCATCCCAAACCTAGTAATGGTTGCCAGTGAGACGTGTGCTTCAGTCATGTCACAAAACCGTCCACTGTTTCACTCAGAATGCACCTATTTCCCTGAAAACAACTGATATCACAAGAGAAATGTTTTCTCTACAGAAATATCGTACAGTCTTGGCGTAAACCATACGAACAAATTGAGCAAAACCGTATTTTCTGTCGCTATCTTTCACAGGACCGCTATATTCTGTGCTGTTTGTTTTCCACGATTACTCCCGGACGCTCTCTGTTACAACAGTGAAGCTGACATCAAATTCAAGTAGAAAATCTCACATTTCCTGTGGTGTATGATTTATGAATGTAGCGCATACACAGTGAGTGCTAGAGACGCGTAAATAGACGTCAACAAACACAAATTTTGGCCATGGAGGTCGCTGCGGGCCGATTTCGCGCGCTCGCGGGCAGTGCTCTCTTTGGGGTCCGCGCCGAGTGGTGAAATAGCCGCGTAGCGCGCTGGCCAGTCATTCTCGCTGCAGCTTCGCTCCTGTACGCATCGCCTCCGCTTCACTTCGCGTCCACAGCTCATCTTCGTAATCGCCATGGCCGATATTGTAGCCGCCGCTGCTGCCCCTGTCAAGACCCCCAGAAAGGCTTTTCGCCCCAAGAATGCTGCCCAGCTGGCTGAGCACCTCAAGTTCAGGGCCATGATCACCGCTGCCATCCAGAGGCCACGCTATACACATCAGTGCCGTATGCACGTCATCAAGTATCTCATGAACAACCATGTGGTCGGCAACGACGTCGAAGAGGTCTATGATGAGATGAAGAAGAGGCATGAGGCCGCTGTCAAGGCAGCAACCCTCAAGCAGTCCAAGGGCACCGGCGGCGCCAAACCCAAGAGGGTCGCCGCCAAGAAAGCGAAAGCTGTCAGTGCCAAGACCAAGACATCACCCAAGAAAGCTGCTGCCAAACTGCCCAAGACTGCCGCTTCCGCAAAGCCCACGACTGCCGCTGCCACAAAGCCCAAGACTGCCGCGGCAGAAAAGGCGGCCAAGCCCAAGAAGCCCGCCAAACGCCCTGCCAGGAAGGCTGCCAAGCCCAATGTCGCCACGAAGTGAGCAGCAATCACCGGCACCCTGACGTAAACACTGTCCGCCTCACAGTAGTCCTTCTACTCCTTTATATCCAGCCCTTTTTAGGGCCGTCCACTTTTTCCCGAGGAAATACGTGTTCTTCTTCATACTCTGTTTCAAATCAAACGCTTCTGATATCTTACTTTAGTCTAGTGTTCCTTCCTTCCCCAATCCGTCCACCCCCGTTTGTTTGGTTTCTTTCCTTCGTCTTTCTGCTTTGTGCGTGTGTTCAGCCCACACAATTAGAAAATAAATGCAAATATCTAAATTCCGAAACTTAAACACCTGAACTGACCCTTCGCACCACGTCATTGTAACGTGTTCATGTTCAGTATGTGAGAGTATGGCGTGTTATTCACGTGAGCGTGCGTGCAACTAAAAACGTGTATCAGTGAACCCCCCAACCCCCCCCCCCCAAAAAAAAAAAAAGAAAATAAATAAATTTAAAAAAAAAATCACTGACTTTTTGGGTGACGCACCTGTGCATGAGCCTGCTACCAACATAGAAGTTTCAGAGTCAAGGTGTTGAAGATCAGTTTCAGTTGGGATAGCCACACGCTGACACACACACAGACCGCCCGTGACTTTGGCTTCCTCGTACTTATTTTAAGGCAAAATGGTGGCCACAAACACAAACCTGTCAGAGCAAATGCAGTTGGAGTAATATGTGCCATCATAAACTAATCATCTCGCCGTCCAGAGGCGATGGTGAACTTAAAGTGAAACGAGCACACGGTGTTGCTCGGCTACAGTGCGGACTGACGCGTGCGGTGTTAAACTGATTTGCAGATGCAGCACAACGCGAGACCAGCGCCAGAAATCAGCATCATGTGTGACCCTATCCCGTCGTCATTCGAATTATTTTCCACCCACTCCTTCCTGAAACAGTGTCGCCGAAATATTCGCCTCTATCGACAACGCGCTTCGACGCCATTTTGAGCGATGGCAATGCCTGTCCCACAAATCCACGCGAAGCGGAAGTGTAGGTAACTCAACCGCAGCTCCTCTACTAGACTCCAGAGTGCAGTCCCTTTTCGGCGGGGCGTGAAAATGTGACTGCTTACACCCAGCGCCATTTTCAAAAATGGCGATTTTTTTTTTTAGAAAAGCAGAGACTTGTGTGTCATATGATTCGATTTGAAACGAAGTCTTGAATATCCGACCACTTTTCGTTTGGGCAAAATCTTTGCCAGCGGACAATTATTGTTGCGCTTTGATGGCACTGTTTACGTGGTACACTGATCCAACAGGATGTGAGTAAACAGCAAGGGGGTTGCACTCTGATAGGCAAGGGTGTTGCACTCTACAGGCAAGTATTATTGCACGGTGCAGACGATCACGTACCTGCCTTGTGGTGGAATAAGAGACGATTACAAAAGCATACACACCCGTGCTCTAGGACTGAATGTAATAATAGATCTGTCCATTCAGACAGAGACATATGTCTCTGATTCAGAAACACGCCTACTTTCACTCTGAAGACAGCCTGCCATCACTTGCGCCACTGAGGATCCCTCTGGGTTCAAAGCTGGTCAAGGATGACGTGGTGCGCGACCTTGTGTTTGAGAGCACCGAGACAATTTAGGCCCGTCACGGTAGCGCAGTGAGCGCCATTTCCCCACTGTGCACAGAGGTACTTTCCACTGAAAGACTCTGTGCCCCAGAGAGTGCTCCTCTACTCCTGCTCTCTAGTCTTGGCCGTGCCGTACTGCTTGCGCCGATGGATTTTTTTTTCCCTCACGACCTTATTTTTTATCGACGAAAACGATTTTATTCAGCGGAGAGGCGTTAAAAAAAAAGTGCAAACCCGCTGAAAAACGGAAATATTCTGATCTTTGCTAAACACCAGCAAATTTATTTTAAGAGGAAAAATCGAGAATGTTAAACTTGACTCAGTGTTGGTCAACCGTGATAAAGGCCGTGAAAAGTACTCAGTCTCAACCGTTCCGTCACTGACCTCAAGTTATAATGTTCAGGCAAACTGAGAAAAGCTAATCATACACACACGCGGAAAAGATTATTTAATCAACATAGTTTGGGGGGGGGGGGGGGGTTGTAAGCGAAAACCGGCACAAAGTGTTCAACATGATGGCCTGTTCAAACCATCATGGCCGACAACACCCTATTCGTGATAGCGCAAAATAAAACACATACAAACGCAAGACCCCCGAAATAAAACCCTTAACTTAATACGCAGGTCACATTTATAAGTTACTATTTTGTGTGGAAAGTAGCATTTGGCCAGATAACGGCTTGACCATCCCGAACCTCGTAAGCCACACTCGCACTGCTTTCCGAAATGGCTGTCAGTGAGACGTGTGCTTCAGTCATGTCACAAAACCGTCCACTGTTTCACTCTCACTGCTGCTTCGCTCCTCAGTGTACGCTTCGTCTCCGCTTCGCGTCCTGTCCACATCTCATCATCGTCATCCGATATCACCATGGCTGACAATGAGCCGGCCGCTGCTGCCCCTGTCAAGACCCACACGGCTTTTCGCCCCAAGAATCTTGCCGAGCTGGTTGAGCACCTCAAGTACAGACTCATGATCACCGATGTCATCGAGAGGCAACGCTCTGGATCTCGCCGTCGGAACCTCCTCAAGTTCCTCATGGCCCACTATGTGATCGGCAACGACATCCCCAAGATCAACGCTCACAAGAAGAAGAACCATAAGGCCGCCGCTCTAACGGCAGCAACCCTCAAGCTTCCCCGAAGAAGGCTGCCTCCAAGAAACCCAAGGCTGTCAGTGCCAAGACCAAGGCATCACCCAAGAAGACTGCCGCTGCCAAGAGCCCAAAGAAGACTGCTGCAGCAAAGAATCCCAAAGCAGCCAAGTCCCCAGCAGAAAAAGCGCTCAAGCCCAAAAAGCCAGGGGCCAAAAGCAACTGACAAAAAGGCTGCCAAGCCCAAGGTCGCCAAGAAGAGAGCAGCAAGCACCTGCACCCTGACATAAAGGCCAGCATGTCTGTCTCACAGTAGTCCTTCTCCTCCTTTAGGGCCGTCCACTTTTTCCAGAAGAAATATGTGTTCTTCATCCTTTGGTTCAAATCAAACGCTGTTCATATCTTACTTTACTCTAGTGTGTCTTCCTTCCCCTATCCGGCCGTCTACCTCGGTGTCTACTCATATTACAGGTTTACTTTGTGTGTGTGTGTGGTGGGGGGGGGGGGGGAAGGGTGGAGGGTGTATTTAACTCGGGAACCAAGCCAATGATAGCTCTATGCTTGGCGTCCATGTCTCTACAGAACCGGTAGGAACAGGGAAGCAATGTCCTTTGTAAAACAACAGAACAGTCTAGAAAAAAGTAGAATGGTACAGAATAATGTACCGTTTACGGCAAGCATACTCTGACGGTAAAACTGAGTGTGAATAAATCGCAGCCGGGGTTTTTGTTCCACTTGTGAGGCTAGCCGATGAATTTTCTCCGCCATGTTTGATTTCGTGATATTGTGATAATGTGACACATCACGTAGTGTCAGTCTAAAAATAGTACTAGAGGTAAACAAAAGAGAAACAGACAATACAATTTACGTGGTCAGACCAGATACTCTAAATCTGCTACGCCATAAGACTCAGACTACCAGATCTAGCGTCGCCAGCCATGTTGTTACGTGCGGTGCACCTTCTGCGGTTATGCTAGAAATCTAGAGGTGAAATCGTTGTATGTACCGACCCATACAAAAACAACTAGAGAGGCAGAAGCCTCCATGGCTCCCTTGTGACACAGGTCAAGGTCATTCACAAGAGTATGTTTGCAAAGCTCTTATCACTATCCACTATCATACCAAGTAAAGTGTCTCTGGCGCTCTGAGTTCCTGGCAATAATTATTACAATTTTCCCCGAAACAGTTTGTGTGGCCTTGCCCTTTGGTCAAGGTCATTCAAATGAGACCTCATCAATGTCTATCATCATGCCAAGTTCGATGCCTCTAGTATTTGTAGTTCCCCCGAAAAAGGTAATGTTACAATTCATAACAGACAGCTATGAGCTTTAATGACCTTGACCTTCAGTCAAGGTCATTCAGAAAGGTAGGTCTCATTGCTGTCTGTCATCATGCCTCGTTTGGTGCCTCTACTGTTTGCTGTTTTGGAGAAAATGCCAAGGTTAAAGTTTCCAAAAAAAACGCATGCATGGCCTTGACCTTGACTAAACGTCATTGAGGGTATGTCTGTAAAGGTGCTGCCAATGTCAATCATCGCACATAGTTTGAGGCTTCTGATCCTGCTAGATTCTGAGAAAATGCAAATGTAAAATATCCCAACAGACTGTTTTAATGACCTTGACCTTGAGTCAATGCGAGTACATGCCAATGTAAATGCCACGAGTAAATGCCAATGTAAAAAATTTCGAACAGAGAGCTTTAGTGACCTTGACCTTCAGTCAAGGTCATTCAAAATGATATGTTTTGAACGGTCTTGTAGTTGTCTATGAGCACGCCAAGATTGATGATGGTGCCTCTGCTGTTTGTAGATTCTGAGAAAATGGCAATGTTAAAGTTTTCTGGACACACACACACAGACAGACAGACGACTGAGGGTTAATACACAGACTCCGATTGTTACACAAAAGAGCCAAAAAGAAATCAATCCCTCATGTAGTCAGGAAGTGAGATAGTTGTGAGGTATCATACTATCAAATGTGGATAATGCTGAGTCACAATCAGAAGTGCCTTTTTTTTTCTTTTCTTTTTTTAATGTATGCTGTGTTTACGTTGATGCACTGCATGATCAGAGTTTTCGCTCCATGTGTAGGGCAAACGTGAAAACTGGGCCGCGTTTCTTAAGGCGAGCGCTTCGAAACGTTCCGGGGCGCTTTCCTATGAAACCGTCTATAGGCACCTTGCCCGCGGCGGGCGGAAAAAGCGCCCGCGCGCGAAGTCTGAAGCTAGTTTGCCGCGAGCAAAAGGTCACGTGGTCAGTTTCTATGTAAACAAAGACGGCGGCGCCCACCGAAGGCTTCGTTGAAGTGGAACTAAGAAATGGCTTAAAATGAATTTGCGGGTGGATGGAGACCTTCTGTCCCAACTTGTAATTGTGCAGAATAATATACGAAAATAATTTGAGCTAATTGCACCGGGCCGTGGTCGCCAGTCATTCAGGGATATGTCGTGCGTGTTTGTGGGGAAGGAGTGGTCAAAGTGAGTACGTAATGGTGCCTTACGTCTCCGTTTTGCATCGAGCAGAACATGCGTACTAGCGGTATATCATGCTCCAAGCCAGTAATTATTGCTCCTCCTCAAAAACGTCGTCTTCTGCGCTCAAAAGATGACTGATAGCTGCGAGCACTAGAGTTTTCTTCTTCCTTTTCAACCTTGCCAACAACAGTGTTCGTGATTCCGCCGCCATTTTGAAAGCGCCTTGGTTCTAATTGGCCGTTTCCCAACGAGGCAAAGCGACCTCCGCAAGCGCCCGCGAGCGCCTTTCCGTAAGAAACGCGGCCCTGGCGTCGTAGCGGATCTGAAGTCTTCGGTCTGGCGGAGTAGTATCCGTTAGGTTGTCCGTTGCCTGCAAAGAAACAAACCTTGTTGCCTCTTAGGGATTGGTTTTTTGTTGTCACGGTTGACGGACTGTCAAAGACAAGCATTATACACCTAACAAAACACAACCAGTGTGTGTGTGTGTGTGTGTGTGTGTGTGTGTGTGTGTGTGTGTGTGTGTGTGTGTGTGTGTGTGTGTGTGTGCGTGATGGTGTGAGTGAGAAAACAAATGTGGAACAAATGCACATTATTTTCCAATGGAAGATTTGATTTTTGCGTTGCTACCAAAAAAAAAACCCAACCCCCCCCCCCCCCCCCAGCTACAACAGGCAAATAATGTGGGGAGAAAAAGAAAAAAAGTCAGTATATCATGATAGAACAAAAGACACACACACACACACACACACACACACACACACACACACACACACACACACACACACACACACACACACACACAATCATTCATGAGATCTTCTAATCGTTCGGCTATCGCCTACAAGCGATCTGACAGCTCCGGGCATAACCGGGCAAAGGCTCAGGCATAACCAGACATACCCGGGCATGGTTTAGTAGGACCCTCTACGATTGGCTCATTGTTCAAAAAAATGAACTGTGATTGGCCATCAACTTCTAGTTCAAGGGTTACTGTCGGCAAATCGCTGAAAAATAGTCGATGTAAAAAACGACGGTCAAATTTGTCTCGGCCTCCGTATTTTCGCGACCAAACCGTATTTCCGTATTTAACTGAGTTACGCGGAAAATAATACGGCCAATCCGTACTAGTTGGCACCTCTCACTGTAATGGCCCGGGTGGGTTTTCTTCAAAGGTGTGGATCAGGCTCAGTTGGTATAGTTCGCCCGTCAGGGGGTGCAAATGTATGCCAGTCATACCGTGGCACAGGAGGGGCAAATAAACTGCAGTCGTCCACTGACGGGTGTGGTAATTAGGGTGGCATCCGGACGCTGAATTTTGGACCAAGGGCAGCAACTGCGTCAAATTCGACATTCCTATTTGGTGTTATTCTAAGTTGGATTGCCGAGAACAGCTACGTAGATTTAGCTCTTTTCTGCAAACAAGATGGTTTTGGTTGAGTGAAAAATGATGCACGTTTTGACAGCTACAACGCCGTATCTGCACTGCTGATCTGCCGCGAAGCTGTGGTAAAGTGACAATGACTGAATACTGTACTGCCACGTTCACCTGGGAGCCAGACAAAGATCCCAGTAAAGTGATAGAGTACAAATTTGGAAGTGGTGAATCGGATGATCGTGAGCATGGAAGGTGAACCAACACTAGTAAAAATATATTCTGTAGACTAAGAGTTGTAATTACATGCATGTGCGATTCTATCGGAATTAAAAGTTAGCTAGTTATAATTTCGTCTGACATGCCTTTACCAGGGACATACATAATTATGTTTATCTTCGCTTTGACCCAGATAGTGCCCGTGCAGTCGTCTACGTTGCTGACCTTTCTTAGGGTTGTGTACATTGCGGTTGTTAACGTGGGACCTAATAGTGCACCAGTAACGCAAACTTTCAGTAGTAGCAGTGTTTAAGGACATCACTTTTGAGTTAAACTGGGTACTGTTTGGTCACTTGCTGCCATAAATTGATAGTCACAGACAGTGAATGTGCATGGCCTCAACCAGTGGCCACAGATTCCACCCTGAATCTTTTTAGTTTATGTTCTGCATGCTGCTTTAGGGATAATGATGGTCCAGGAAAATGAGAAGCATGGAGAAGAAAGTTCTGTAGTTAGTTAACTATTTTCAATAGGTTTTCTGACCAGATGAAAGAGAGTATTTTTACACACATCATTCTGGTTCACACAGAACACACACACTCTGATTTTCAGAATGATATATTTATAGAAATATTGCAAAATGTCTGTTACTTATTCGTATTAACTATTATTCCTTACAGACAGCACAGCAGGGATCATTTCTTCATACTGGGGCAAGTCGAGGGAGACAGACTGCAAGTTACACATTACCCATCAGATGCTGTTGACGGTCATGAGGGTTCAGAGAACATCTCCCACTGCTGGATGAACCTTGAGTGCAAGCCAGTGTACAGCATGATCATCAAGGGTTTTGCTATCGCTAGCGAAGCGCGTACCTTGGAGGTGTATGACGGCCGAAACGACAGTTACCTGCAGACTGTGAGGGGCATGCGAGATGTTGAGGACTCAGAGGCTGATGATAGCAAGATCCACTTCATGTGTCGCTGCACGCTGGAGGAACCACTAAAGAGCATCAAAATCAAAGTAATCATACTTGTCCATTAGAAAGTTGGCACATTTTGTAGAATGATTATTTGTAAAATTGTATGAACCAGTGGCGAATGTTCAATGATACTGAGCAGGCATTAGCTTTTTTCAGCTATTCTGCTGAATTCCACTACTGAGGGGGTGGGGGGGGAGGAGTGGACAAGCATCCTCCCCCCCCCCCCCCCCTTTTTTTTCCCCACTGTTTGTTGGTTTTGAGGGGCACTTGTTATGTTATCACCACTGCCCTCTCTTTCCATCCAGTGCTTGCTCTCATACACCCCCCCTCGAGTAGTTTTTTATTTGAGGAGCACTTTTCAGTTCCTGTTGCTTTTCTGTTCTCAGTTTGTTGCTTGCCTGTTTTCAGTTCCTGTCGCTTGGTCCGCGTCAGAGTTTTGAAATCGCACACATCCGTCTCTTGGTGGAGCCTAGCACAGCATGTGGGGACCCCAGCAACTACCAAGCAGCCACAGGGCAAGGCATCAACATGGAGAAGTTGCGTCGTGATGTGGACAGTATGGGCGACACTGTCTCCGATCGTGCCCGCGCCTTCCTCACCACAATGGAAAACTTTCAGAAAGTAAGCGTAGGTCCATAACATAATCCTGCTTCAGGTTGGTTTGTTTTTTGTTTTGTTTTTAAATTCTCTCTCTGTTCCTATTCACCTAACCTTATTGTAATGAGAGAGAGAGAGAAAGAGTGTGTGAAGCTTGTGAAGGGTTACAAAGAAAACAAGTACTGAAGACTAAACCATGGACAGTCTGTTTATTGTAACAGAGGTTTTGGGATTGCAGGGGGTTTTCTGGTTGTTGTTTTTTTTTACTACTGTATTGTCCCTTTCAGGAAATTCGGGCTGCCTCCCCCGGGGGAAGTGCGTCACTGCGGTGCAGCGCCACCCAATTCCTATCCTGTATTTTTTACAATGTTGCTGGGGGAGGAAAGCCGGATAACCCGGAGAGAAACCCCCTTTGAGCAGCCCGGCAGCCAGGAAAAACCAGTATCACATATATCACAAGCTCGACCTGGGCTCGAACCCACGCTTCATCGCCGACGCGCTACCCCATTGCAGTTTTTCTTTGCTTTCTCTCTTTCTCACAGGGCAGGCAAGGTGCTCTGGATGACATGAGACACCTGCTTGTGGATAGAAACGCCTCGGGGTCCGACGCTCCATCGGTAGCTGGCCTGACCACATTACTGGCCATGTTTTCCGGAGCAAACCCAGCTGCACCTCAACCTCCACCCTCCCCTCTCAGCCCCCCTGCCGCACAGCAAAGTCCCAAATTTTCAGCGGCAGGAGGGGCACAGTTAGAGGGGTCCGTGATGAACCAGATGCTGTTGCAGATGATGTCGTCAATGGCAGTTGGGGAGGGGGCAGCACAGGGTGGGGACAGAGGTCAGATGTTTCAGTTTCTGCAGTCAGTGTGCAGTCAAGTTGCCGAACAGCGTGCAGCCGTAGACAGTTTGGACGCCAAAAAGAAAGAGGAGGAGGAGGCATCAGAGAAGGAAGAGCAGATCAGGTGAGTAGGTTTATAAGTGCTACATCTGGCACAAGTTGAGCTTTACTTTCACATGTTTGTATTTCATGGAGAGTTTCTGCTTTTTTTTCAAGGGAGGGTAAAAGCAGGTTTAACTAAATCATGAAATGGCACGTCTGTGCCCTCATTCAAGATGAAAAAGTTCCAAAGAATTTGAGTGTATTCTGATATACAGTAGTCAAGGGTGAAAGTTGTCCGTGTGGGGCACGGAATCCGTATTTTTCTCGACCCAAAATACGGAATCCGTATTTTTGAAAAAATGAAAAAAAAAAGAAAAAAAAAGTGTAATACTTCGTTTGGCATTATCGCGTGGTCGAACCTGGATGAGAAGAAAACTTGTTTGGCCAATGGCAGTCGTCCGATCTCGTCAGTCAGCCAGTCAGAAGCGTCAACGACCAGCGCGCGGTCGTCGTTTTGCAACTCGCGAATGTTAGCATCCATGCAATCTTCGCGCCGATGAAGCATTCATCTGGATTTTTTAAAATCGAATAATTAAACCATCAGAAAGAAAAATACAATACGGATCGTTTCTGAGGGGCAGACGCGACGTTTTAGCTACAAAAATACGCGTATGATGATCGTCCGACTTGGGCGTACGCGTACCGGATTTTCCCAGAGGCTCTCGCCATTCGTTCTTTGCCGGCGTCGATAAAGCATTGAGCGGTTGTGTTTTCTTACGCAAAACTAAAACAGCACAACGAAAAATGCATTACGGATCGTTTCTTAGGGCCAGACACGACGATTAAGTTACCAACAATTTGCCTAGGATGATCGTGCGCGGGTTGTGGCACACCTGACTTGCGAGTACCGGATTTTCCCGAAGTCTATTTTAAGACGAAAATCAATACGAAAAATCAGTACTAGTGATCTCATTTGGGGGAGGGACTAATCAAGATAGCCATATAGTTAACAGTCAGGGCTTAGGATCTTCCACCGTGCTTTTGTCGGATTTCCACCTTTGGCTAAAAATTTTTTGGCCTCTCAAAAAGTGTTTCAGTCAGTCCTCCTCTGAAGCACTTAAACTGAATCACTCACACAGATTTCAGTGTATTTAAAAACAAATCTTGGGGAGCATTCCCCTGCACGCCCCTAGCTTAACAATTAAGCAGGCGTGCACTCCTGGCTTTGACACTTCATCACCATAGTAAGTGTTAGGCAGTTTGTGGTAAACACACAGATAAAGAAACGCCTGTGCTTGGAAATCAAAATGTATACTTGCAAACTGTAAATTTGTTTAAAGTGTCATCCTGTTAAGTGGGTCCGACTGTATTACAGATACACTTTGCTATTCAAAAACTACACTTTGGCACCCCCTAAACCATGCTGAACCTTTCTCAGTTTCTGAGAGTAAACTGACAGGTCTTCTAATGTGTGGATTTTAGAGTTTGATTCTCCACACTGACTATTTGGATAAACTTGTATACAGCAACAAGAGGTCTGTAATAGTTTGAGTCTAAGGGTTGAAATTTGAAGGGAAAATGTCGTAGATAAGAATAGCTATCAAATGCTCTCAGGTGCCACGAGAGGCCTAGAATTGGCCCTTAAATTTGGCAAAATTCGTGTTTTTTTCCGGGGGGACGTTGCCCCCCTGGTCCCCCCAGCAGGGCTCTGCCCCTGCACCCCGCCGGGGCCTAGGCGGCCCCTGGACCCCGGCCTGGGAAAAGAGGTTTCAGTATTTTCAAAATTGCCAGCTTTCACCCATGAGTAGTTTTCTTTTGGCATGTTAGGTGATGTCTCCAGGGCTTCGCGTCAAGTATCAGTAGACCAAATCATTTTTTTAAATCTTTGATTACTTTCTTACAAAGGTGGACGTATGTTTGATCATTTCTCGCTACAGTGGACAAAATTTTTTCGTCAGTCAGGACATTTTGTCCTGTTAAAGTTCCCATGGATATGAAGCCTTGGCCTCAATCTACACACATATTTGCCTCATTTATGCCAGATTTCAGAATCTGACGGAGAGTTTTTGGGGCTCTATGTCAGTGAGTTTACAAAATGCCCCCCTTATTCTGACAAAGAGGGTCAAAGTGACCCTCAAGTTTGAAAGCTGTAAGGAACACTGCTTCTTGTTATAACCAGAACTGATGCAGTACATCTTTTGGAAATGCACTGCTAGAAAAGTGAGGATAAGTATCGACAGGTAATGAAAACAAACTACAGCCGTAAGAATCTTATAGTATGTGGACAGTGAGAGTTCAGTTTTTGCTATTTTCATGAAAACTTTCTTCCTGTTCTCTTCCTAGGCAAGAGGCAGGTTCAGCAGAGCTGGAGTCCAAGCTGGAGTCTAAACTGGACAGTTTGATGGAGTCACGCCTGGACGCAGTGGAAGAGCGCCTCATGTCGCGGGTGGACGCACACCTGGCAGACTTGGAGACAAGGATGAGCAGTAAACTCGACGCTGTGCTGGCCTTGCTGCAGAATGCATCGGCAGCACCTGCGCCAAAATGCAGGTCAAGCAAATCTGATGGACAGCACTGACTGTTCAGTGTTATCGCAGCGTTGATGACGTAGAGCCCAGCCGGCTGTTCAGGCTTTACCATGGTTGTTTTTGTTGTTGTTTTCTAAGACCTCAATGCGGCAGCCTTTCTAGGCCAAGGAAGGATTGCCAGATTAAATGACTGCATAGAATTCTTTGTAGTCGAGCCAAAGTTCCATGTGTAAGGCAAACCTGTTTTGAGTAAGGCACTGGGAAAACAGGTCTTAAGGCAGATAATGGGGCATGAAAAAGAAAATTGCACAGATGTGTATGGCGGCACATTTTCAACTGTAGGGTGTTACCCTTTTTGTATCTGTTTAAAAGTACATGTATATCAAATGACAATCCCCGGGTAACATACCAGTAACTTAAAAGGGATGGAATCAAAAGATGTGCCGGTAACCAATCTGACATTCAGAACACTTGCTGCACTCGTTAATTTTGGTGACCACTTCTTGCAGTTACCAAAGCCTCACTTTTGTTGGAAACTTTCAGCTTTATCAGTATATGGCCTGCATATTGTTCATATGCATTATCTCCACTGATATGTGGTGATTTTCACTGAAATTGGTGTGCAGTTTCAATCAATACATAGTATACCTTGTTTTATTTCAATGTATTTACAGTACAAGCCACTGCATATATATATATATGTATCCCATCATATCTAAGACACTGTGGACAGCATAAGGTGTATAAGCAAATACTGCAAAAATCGTCATCTGCTGAATGTTGCACATAACATGACATTTTTACAGGCATGTGCATAGAATCTTTTTGACAGTACAGCCGTGCAGTTCATGCAGTGGTAAAGGTTACCTGTTCACATTCCTCTGGATGCAGCTGTTCATTTCATGGGGCGGTCGGTGGTCTAGTGGTTAAAAGACTTGTCACCAATGCGAGAGGTCACGGGTTCGAGTCCCACTCGGGGCAAAGAATTTTTCCTTCTCGTATGTGGCACCAATCATTCGGGCCGATCGTCGGGGGTTCTCTCCGGGTACTCCGGGTTCCTCCCCCTCTGGTTTGGAAATGTTCAGCCCACAACATTTGATAAATAAATGCAATTCTAAATTCCAAAACTTAATAGCTGAGCTGATCCTTCGCACCACGTGATTGTAATGTGTTTATGTCCATTGTGTGAGAGAATGCGTGTGATTCACGTGAGCGTGCGTGTTGGGTTCAGTCCGCGGCGCTTTGAGCCGATTCATGAAATTGGGTAAAGCGCCTATACAATATAAAGAATAATAAAGAATAATAATAATACCTAAGACACACTTCAGCAGAAACAGGATAAGTCAGCTTCGGCACTGAAAATATCACTGATAGAACTGGGACTTCCTCACCAGTGTTACGTTGGGTGTCATGCGGTGTGCATTATGTACACTTGAAACTGACTGATCGTACTTTCATAAAGTACAGATGTTTTGCAAATCCCGTTGAAATGACAGAATTACAGAATGACGAAATGATCACTGACCAGGTCCCATAATTTGTGCTTTGTTTGTGTAAATTTCCAGCACGTTTTACCCAAAGCTGTGATATTCAGTCAATTTTAACTATCCATCTTTTTTCCTTGCACTTTGAATGCATTTACACCAATCTCATATGGTACTGTAGTTGTGTTGTTGGTCTTTTTTTTAACCTCTTAGTGAACAGTTCATTTCATTTGTCTCATGCTGATTTTTACTAGAATAGGTTCTGGAATGTTGCATTACTTGATTAGTTATATTGAATGAATGTAAAGTTGTGCTACAATTTCACTGACGCAGATGTACTTAAATGGTAATGGTACATTTACCCTGGTGTTTGCATTAAATGAAAGTATTCAATATGCATTTGGAAAATCCTTAGCATATATATAAATGTATGCAGTATTACAGATGCACAAGGCAATGTAATCAACCATTGTAATTTTATGGAAAATATTCAGCACAGTTTGTTATGTAAACAAGTACAGAGTACCTTTTTGTATACTTGTAATACTGATTTGCCATGTTTTTCTGTGGGTTTGGTGAAGAAAATGCTATTACAAACCTAACCTTTTGAAATGAGTGACTTTGTTTCTAAGCTGGAAACCAAGTACAGGCTGGGAATTTTCAGTCATTTGGCAATTTCCATCCAAATTTCCTATCCTTTCAGCCAAAAAAAAAAAAAATCTAAGTTTCAGTCAAAGAAAAGGTAGGAGGAAAAAGGGTGCACACACTGTCATGATACATGTAGGTGTAATGTCATATGAGACAGTCTAACTCCATTTTTGAAGACTTGCGTGTCAGTACCAAGGCAATATTTTTCGTTCGGGTGCTAGGAGAGGCTACGAAATGCCTTTGAAAATGCTAAAATTTGATCTCTGAAATGGTGTATTTCCCCTGTGTTCCCCCAGCAGAGTGCTGCCTCTGCATCCGAGCCTAGGTTTCAGTCTTTTTTTTCCTCGGCAATTCCCCAGCCTGCAAGTAAGCTTTTCACATTTGTTTGTCATGTTCAAGGTTATGTGGCCCGCGGTTGCATTACTGCAGAATGGGTTGTAATTTTAGAAAGACATAAATTTGCTAACTTTTAGGCACTGTATGTAAGTGGGGAAATTGGTGCTACAGTAGAACCTCTTTTGGGAGACCACCCCTTTGGGAGACCACCTGCCTGTGCAGACCAATGTTACAATGATGCTGGGTTGCACTTCTTCACCGTCTGAAGCTTCTTTTGGGTGACCACCTCTCTTTTAAGACCACTCTTGTCTGGCCAGAGGGGTGGTCGCCCAAAAGAAGTTGTACTGTATAACGGATGTGTTCAAACAGCTGGGGAAGTAGGCGGACACAAACTTGTGCAGCTGAACAAAGTCCATACGTGAAAGTGTACATGCATATGGGCTCGGAACAAAGTACTTCTAAACGGTGAAGTTGTATGTTTCTTGTTTTGTGTGTGGCTGGTTGAACTGGGTCTCAGCACAATACTCAAATGATATTTGACAATAATGGTCAGACTTGATTGCTGCCTGTGGTTTCGGTTTATTGTTTGAGACCCCTGTCAATAGTGTAATCGAATATGCTGATCAACGCCCCTGAAAGAACTGTCTAGTCATTTTCAAGAGGTGAAGAGGTTTGGATTCAATGAGTGCATGCTCCATCCTCCTTCACCTTAAGGCCTCTGTGAACTTGTCAGGCATACAGTAACGATGTGGAAAACTTTACATCGAATGCGCTAAAGTCCTTGCCTCAAAACAGTGGCTTCTATCTTGATACAGCTGACCAGCATGAAGCCTTCTGTCATGGTAATATTGCCCTAAGGCAAATGTAAAGTGAAGCGACTGACTGGCTGGTCTACTTCTAGAAATTCACAACCAGTGAACATACAAGAAAAGCATTGTGCATTCAAAAAACACTGTATTTCTCAAATACTAAATGTAGCAAAGTTTGGGAAATGGCTTCCATACCCAAATTGAGTATCACCTCTGCTAGCAAATAGCTGTAGAGGTTCATAAGTGGCATACCCCCCCCCCCCCTCCATTCGATGTGAAAATAATTATCTTAAAAATTATCAGGCTTTTACTTCATTAAAAAGCCTTGTCATTACTTTTCTACTAATTGAGCTCCACTGTTTTTTTACAAGTTCTTCTTGGCATGCTTATTGTTTTTGGTTGGGTTTTTTTTTTCAGTTTGTGTCTTTTTGGATTTTGCCTGTGGAGGGGTTGCTGATTTAAAGTGCCGTACTCTGCCACACTGCAAGTCAATTGTTTTTTTAATAGAGATGATGTGTACACTATAATGTAGCTTGATCTTAGCACCTAGTGAAATCGTGACACAGTTTTGTGCCATAATGGTGCATTTGTACCTTGCGCATTTAGTACATGTTAATTAGGAAAACTTTGACAAAGAAACCGGCACATTGCGTGATGTGCATATTCCTTAAATTCTGCTCAAATGTTTCCTTTCCATTGCAGTTGCAACAATTTTAATGTGTGCGTTTTGAATGATGATGTATTCTGGAAGTGAATTAAAAGTTGTTCCGTGTGCTTGCAGTTTGGTCACTTTTTTTTTGCTTAGGGTTTTCTGGTGGTGATGGTTGGATTTTTGGGTTTTGTTTTTTTTTATATAGTTTTTGTTGCACCAATTACTTCACATTTTGATTAACCTATATAAATGCACTCAGGATTAAACAGTCCACTCTGAAGTACAAGTAGATGTTCTCATGTACAACATGGCTGGGCTTTTCAATTGCATAGTCTCCCCCCCCCCCCCCCCCTCTCCGCACGCACGCACACACACACACACTCACAAGTTCCTGCTTTAGATCTTTATTCCTTGAACTTTATCTGAGATCCGAAAAGAACAAACATGGACCATCAAAAGTATGAAATATCACAGCTGAAAAATTGTATGATCCTTGCACTACACTGAATGTGTGGTGTGGTCTGTTCGATTAGCAGCCTAAAAAGCAGTTATGCATGAAACTCTGCAGGTAATCACAAGTACTTAATTGCTGGATGTGTTAGGGAGAATAACAAACTGTAAACCACCTGCTGATTATGACAACAACAAAAAATTTCTCTTCTGGTCACTTGTAGGTAGTTGGCTTGTTCATTTGCATGTTCTGTTTACAGAAGAGAGAAATCTGCCTGATATCCTCTTGCAAAGTACAAAATCATGCTGCAGAGAAAACTGAAACTGTCTATGGGCTATAAAAAATGAACCAAGCTAGTAGGACAAAACCATAGCTAAAACCACCAAGCTAAACTGCAACAACATTTGCAACTTTAATGATGCCATCCACTAGAATAAACAAGAAGAAAACCACCACTACCTGTCACAGCTCCAACACCTACACACTGAACACAGCACTTGAGAAAATTGTAAGAAATTCTTTACATAGAAAAAATCTGGAATTACGTTGTGCTATAAATTACCCCGAAGAACCTGAAGGACTTTTTAACAGGACATACACATTCATAAAATTGTGGCATCCTAGATTAGAGACTCCTAAGCTCTGAACTGTGGTACATATGCTCATAACTGAACTGGAAACAATCATAAACTCATCACCATTTCTCATCATTTACTGCAATGTCCATGAGTATTCCCCTAAAGGGCAGGTGCACCAACATGTATTCGTGGCCTATAATGCTACCTCATGGGTGGAAAACAGCTGCGAAGGTGAGATACTGGTTTTCAATAGATGCATGGATGGCTATTTCTGGACGGAATATGTGGAATGTTGATAACCTTGTGACGTATGAGCCTCGTTTACTCTGTGCCCATACTGATCAGACTGGAAAGCTGGTCCATCTCGCGACCGGTGGATGACACCAGGTCTTTGCTGAGCTTGAACACACGAACATTGCCTCCACCATCACCAGTGGCCAGTAAGTGTGTTCTGAAGGAGAAAAAAAAAAAAAAAGGTGAATGAAGATTATCTCTTTCCATGCCACACTATACTACACAAGACAAATTATACTCATTTCTCCGTGACATACCGCATGGTCCTTCTTTGACAAGATGATGTGCAAACAGGAACAAGCTACAGGCTTGAAGGATGTGAAGTTATTTTCACAGAACTTTATAAGAATCTTTCAAGGAACTCAGTTACATTGCAGTTTAAGAGCCACATAAATCCTTAATATGTACAAAGCATATGGGGCGGTCGGTGGTCTAGTGGTTAAGAGACTGTCATCAATGTGAGAGGTCACGGGTTCGAGTCCCACTTGGGGCAAAGAATTTTTCCTTCTCGTATGTGGCACCGTTCATTCGGGCCGATCGTCGGGGGTTCTCTCCGGGTACTCTGGCTTCCTCCCCCTCTGCTTTGGAAATGTTGAGCCCATCAAATTTAAAAAATAAATGCAATTCTAAATTCTGAAATTTAAATAGCTGAGCTGACCCTTCGCACCACATGATTGTAATGTGTTACGTCCAGTGTGTGAGAGAATGCGTGTGATTCATGTGAGCGTGCGTGTTGGGTTCAGTTCGCAGCGCTTTGAGCCGATTCATGAAATTGGGTAAAGCGCCTATACAATACTCATTATTATTATAAGCAATTACCCTTGATCGACAAAGTGAAAGTCTGTGCATGAACATGCTTAACTTTCAACAATGAGGACCGTGTGTCTGGTCTGGCCATGCACAACGTTTGAGCCTGAAGGATCGCATGTGAGATCCAGGGTCACACAATCCATGTGACCAATGCACTGCAAATTTCAAATAACTCTGATAGCAAATGCGGTCCTTTGTGTTCGGGGTTGTGCAATGTGGGACCAGATACACGGTCCTTAGTGTGAAAAAATTTGTGATATTTTTGCTTCTTTTTTTTTTTATCTGTGAACCCCTCCAAATGCCTAGTTTCCATGGAATGTCAAGCTTGAATGAGTTAAAGCTGGAACAGATTACCACTTAAACTGTAAGCTGATGTACGTTAGGCACTGGGAACAATGAATACATCTATACTGACTGTTTACTGTTGAACTGCAGACAGTATGCAGGGAGTTTCCCAGGGCTGGCCTCCACTGTCTGGACGGGAACCATGTTGCCTGAGCCAACGTTATACAGAAGCAGGTGTCCGCTTTCAGTCACTGCCCCAAGGAGCGTGGGGTTCACTGGGGACCAGCTGGCTGAGAAAACGTACCCTTCTCCAGGCTCGATAATCAACACCGGCTGAGCCTGCACAGCAATTTCTTTTCTGGTTCATTTAGATTCACGTTTTTTTTTCCTGTTTACCTGTAAGTTTCGTGTCTAAGTTGTTAGCGACCACACGCAAGGACGTTCATCTTTCATGTAAGCTTGAAGTAAAAATGCTCACAACACCCAAACATGACACCCAGCAATTGCACAATTTGCAAGACAGAGAATTTAACCCTGGCCATGCTGAATTAATTTGTCTTATGCTGAAAACGCCACAGAGGTAGTCTGGAATATTCCGGACTCAGCACTACAAGGGTTAAGGCGCACTTGAAATGCACAATACAACCACCTGTTTCATCAACCCCTGTCAACCTTGTTTTCACAGTCACCCTTTCACCTTCTGTGTACCTCATGCATGTCTTCTTTCTTAAACAAGACGATCTAAGATAAGTAAGTGAATTCTGTCTGCCATATTTAGTATTTTCAACTCTGGAGGGTAAAACTACTTCTTACAAAACTTCACCTTACTGTAAAGCACGTAGGCTAATCTAAAATGAAGTCAGTAATAATCTAGAATGGAAAGTCTGACCTGTAGCATGTTGTACACTCGCACGCACTGATCCTGCCCTGAGCTGACAAAGGCATGTCTATGAAATCGTGAACAGTCGACAGCATGCACGGGACCATGATGAGGGTTAAAGGTGAAGGTCACAGGTGAGCAGAGTGGCACAGAAGACACTATGTGACCTGCAAAACAAACAAAATGGACCACAACAATTAAAAAAAGAGCTACCTTTTATATAGAGAGAATTTTTTAAACTTTATTTTGGAAACAAATGTGTTGGGTAATTTGAAATGCTTTGGTGATCTGTTTTTTTTAAGGAGCCATAAGCTTCTTTAGACAGAATTCCACAGTATATTACCAGTGGCTCCATCTCTGTATACTCTACACTTGGGTACAGCACTGTATCCTGGTTCACGTCTGTGGACCCACGTGACCTGTCTGAACTAAAGCTAATCTGTATTCCAAAGATGAAGGCAATGCTTCAGCTTTGGTAAGCCTAGGTCACAACATTTGTCTGTACATGGACAGAGATGGTTGTCGTTTTGAAATGCTCAACTGTTTTCCCTGAGAGTCACCCTTGCTATGCTGTAGAGATTGTCAAGGCTCGAGCACTTAGTCCCACAGTTTGCCTCAAACATGGTTATACTCACTGCCAGCAGGGCTTCCTTTGGCGTGCACAGAGCAGCGGAAGATGCAGCCACTCTCAGAACCCACCAGAAATGTATCAGGGTCTTCGTGGCTGAACGCCAAACAGGTGACGCCGATCTCTTTGTCTCCTCTCACTCCACGCACCTTCATGCTGCGTGGCAAACTCTGTGCCATCACCACAAACCTGCAAGCAGGAAACAGACCAACTAAATTACTGTTGCCTAAATTGTTTGGAGGCAGATAGTGAGGTATGGTCAGTTTCTGCATGAGCAAAACACACTAAGTCACTGACATTTGGATACAGATGTTGTAGACGTTAATCGGACAAGCTGTCCTTGCTGAGCTATGAGGAATGAGTAACAAAAACAAAGCAACAAAGTCAACAGAGAAAAAAAGAGAGAGCGGGAGTATACCCTTCATTATGTCACAGATATTGCGTACAGACACTGTAACCTGCTTTTTTCAGGCAAGCTGGCACAGCTGAGCTATGACTAACAAACAAAACAATAAACAAACAAACAAAGTCAACAGAGAAGAGAGAGATAGTGTACCCTTCAATCAGTTTCAGTTTTCCCTTCTTCTGGTCCACCTTCCACACCAGGATCTTGCCATCACCTCCAATGCTCACAACCTGGAGGACAGAGAGACACAGCGCACATTTTTATACTGTTACTGCAAAGGGCACTAGGCACAAGGCACATGACATCAGTGTGTAAGTGTATGTTCATCACAGCTCACTTGTTCATATGACTGTATAATAAAACGCTCCTGTCATTATGCCTAGTCTGCATAACACTTATCTTTTAACTTCTAAAAAAAACACACACAACAACAACAATAAAACACAGACAGCGGCACCACAGACAAGAAACATAACTTGCATTTTGTTCTTCAAACAGTGGTCTAGCGACCAGTGCACAGTGGTGAGACATGACTTACATTGTATCTTTTCTTCTTGGAAGAAGCATCACGCAGCCAGTGTACGCGGGCGACTGGCTCACGGTGTGCATCGTCTCCAATACTGGATGTTGCCAACAGAAGGTCGTCCTCCTGACTCAGGTCCCACACCAGCACCTCGCCTTTACACACACACACAGAGCGTTAAGACTAAGGTTATTTCAATTTCTGACAAGCCAACCACGTATGTGTAACGCTTGTGTCTGCAGAGGAAAAGAGCGCACAGTCAACAACAGGCTTTGTTTGGATTCACACACGACTGCCAGTCCCCCAGCCAAACCCTCACAACCTGACTATTGTTGAGTACTGCTTTCTATCGGCCTAGGCCGCATGTGATTCAGTTCGTGCTTTCCCGTCCCACTGCTACCCAACACCACACACTCACGCACCGATGCGCACACACACACACACACACACCGTGTTACATATGCAGGGGGTGAGATACTCTCCAAATCTGTCTAGATACTCCACAAATCTGTCGAATGGAAGCAATAATCAAGGTGAAGGTCAGACTGAGCACTACAGAAGTCAATGGGTGAATGGGTGACCCTCCAGTCCACTATGAAATGAGTCGTCTTGTAACATGAACAAACAGCACTCATTTCATGGTGGAGGGTCACATTAATGATTTCAAATGGCATACAGCTTACCATTAAAGTTGCCACCAGCGAGCCATGCTGGATTCTCTGGATGAAACTCCAAGCACATGACGCAGCAGGCCGAGTCGATGACAGTATCTGGTTTGTCCTCTTTCACTGTTCTGCGGTCCAAGTTCCACGTGCCTACCGATGCACGGTGAGTGCACCAGTCCTCGTGATCATAGCGACCAAATGTTCCAACAGTCAAGGACATTCAGTCATAATTAACACAGATAACTATGGAATACAGTACATAAATGTATTTAATCAAATGCATGTTCGATACACTTTTTTAAAAAAAAGACTACAAGAGTGTTTAACATACTCTTGCTTATGATTTCTGCAAATAAGATTCGCCATCAAAAATCAAAATCAATGCCAAATTTGATGCACTGATCAAGGGATGATTTGGGCAGTGTAGTGAGGGTGTTGCATTCTGTTGAGCGAATTGTTGCCTTAATTAAAAGAACCAGATCCTTCAATTCTCATTTCTAAGAGCTTACGGGTGCTGAGTTTCACTTTCATGCACACCAGCAAATGTAGCATCAAGTTATAGTAACTAGTGTTATCATAGGATTGTCTTGTATATCTATATATATAATAGTCAAGCCCGAGACAAAATAGGAAGGATATGATGCTGCGACTGTGCTCCCTGTGGCATTCCAGGAAAGACCAGAAACCTGCAACTATAGCCAGGCAAAACACACAGTAGAACTAACTCAGGTGCAGGTTATGCTCCCATATTAACCCCCTGAGTGCTGCGGTCAGTAGCTGCAGCTCCAACAGAACGTAAATATGCCTATGCAGAGCATGTTCTTATGATATATTTGAGAAGGAAGGTACTGGCAGCAACACTGAAGAGGTTAACCTGGCTCACTTTGTCACTTTAGGCTTCACACAATACATGTACATGTACTAAACATAAATGTCTATGTCACAGTGACTGATAGAGGGAAGATGGCATGCCCACATCAGGTAGACAAACCAAAACTTTACAAACACTGAAAGCACTCATACAACAATATGCGGATGTACTGACACTGAGCATTCTGCTTTAATTATAATCTTCTATGACTGCAGTCATGCATCATATACATGTATGTATAAGCCGTAACTAATGTCATTTCGCATCATGATGTTATAGTCACATTAATGCAGCACTTCAAATCTATGGGAAATGGAACTGGACAAATGCCCAGGCTGGCTGCTAAAGTATAAGACATTTGTCCTAGACCGGCCCCTATAGTGTAGTGGTTAGCACTTTGGACCATGGACCGAGAGACCCGGGTTGAAATTCCAGCCGAGGCAAGTGGGATTTTTCCTACCTAGGTCGGCTCCTACCCAGAGCAGGTGTGCTATGGGCCCAATGGGAAAGCTGTTGCCACACAGCTGAGATTCACCCACTTCACGGGTGTGACTTTGGGGATGTTTCTCTTAGTATGACACATCTTATGATGTGGATGATCACACGGCCAGCAATGCAGGTGCTGTAGTTCCCGGGCCTGGTGAACGCCGGGATATTTATGACAGGAAGCGTGGAATGCGGCCCTGCCCCGCAGTCCCAAACCACACGGACCTCCATGGCATCATCTTACCATCATCCTCATCTCCATCCTCATGCATAATAAAAACTGCCCCAGCTTTCGAGCCCTCCGTGGATTCCACTCATGACCTGGGAGGAACACCACTGGAGCTGGCAAAAAGAGTTGGGGCAGAAAAAAAAAGACATGTCCTGGATATTGTCCACTGTGGTGCAAACATGACAGGACATACGTCCACTTGGTAACCACGTAACCAGACATTTTGAAAATGAATCAGTCCATGCCCAACGTCTGACGTAGATAGAGATTCCTTTTTTGAAGAGGCCTAGCACCACACTCACCTCTCCATTCAGGTCTGCGTGAGTCAGAGTGTGTATACACGTCACTGATGTCGCCTCATCTCCAAAGCCTCTGTCGTAGTCTGCAAGGAAAATGACACAAAATTAATCAACTTCAGACCCACATGCATAATTACCTGGATTCAAAGTGATCTGCTGTCTGAAGGGAGGCCAGTTGTCTGCATGTCACCAGTCTTCTTTCTGTGACTATGATATGAATGATATCACTATGATATGAAATGAATTAATAATAATTATAATAATAATTCTTATATAGTGCAAAATCCCAACCATTGTGGGCTCTAAGCGCTTTACAAAGTGACACTAAGATATATATGAGACCGGGTCATACCCGACCCCTATTTGCTGATATTTTGTGTACAACGTTTTTACTACTGTCCCCTTTTGTTCTTAGCCCCACTGTCCCTCTCGCCACCCGTTCTTACGCGTCCCCGGCCACCCGTGTTCATCAGCCTTTGTTCCCTGGCCAGCCCTGTGTAGTGTGTACTGCCCACTAGCCACGCGCACAGTGTTACGTATCCGCGGTGGCGCGCGTGTCAATTGGTTGTGTTTGTTTATGTCTGTTTGATGTCAAATATCTCCGTAGTCCCTTCACTTAGGATAATTCTGTAAACTGCAGTACATGTAGTTTCATAACAGTTTGTGCATTTTAATCATGTTTTGTTGTTAGCGCTGTGTTGTACTTTAACGGGTGTGTTTTGCGATTTTCACCACTTTTCAAACGCGTGGTCCCTGTCTTTACGCTCTTTAATCGGCGATAGAAAAGTGTCTGTGTTTTGATGAGAATTTAAACTATTATAGTCTTAGAGTACTTTTCACGCTCTTTTAGATGCACTTTGTTTGAAATTTCTAGCTGTTATCTAACGCCCGCTGTGATTCGTTTTCTATGTGTTAAGAAACACAAATTTCGCTCTGGCTGGCCCACGCGCTCTGCATTTCTCTGCACTTGGGGCAGACCTGTCTTTGCGGCCTGCGCTGGGCGCATAAGTAGCCGCGGGCTACGCCTCACTACACAGTCGCCAGCCAGCCCTGCCGCGAGTCACTGCACGTGTCTACGAATTGTCTGCCATTTGTACTGTCTTCCCGTAATAAAACTCATGTCATAGCGACCTCTGCGTTTGGTCTCCCTGCCTGCATGAACCGGACCCCTGACACCCGGTTACATCTTTTTGGCGCTGCGAGCAGGATTTAAAGGGAGCAGAAAACAGTACGGAAGAGAAGTCTGATCGGCCATGGCACTTTCTCCAGTCTACATGAAGCCGGAGCCTCTACCACAGTTTGATGGCGAAGGAGGCGGTTGTACGACTGAGGAGTTTATCGAGGAGGCGAGGAGAAAGCTGACCAACTACAGCCTGTCCGATGGTGCTGCAACAGAGTTCGTGCTTGGCGTGCTAACCAGGTGTGCTAAGGCTGAAGTTCTGAGCCGGCCAGCCAACACACGCTCGTCAGCTGGTGCCATCTTGGACCTCATCAGGGTCGAGTTTGGTGACAAAAGAGATTTGGTCACCTTGCTGGCAGATTTCCACGGCAGACGTCAGGGCGTGGCAGAGGGCGTGTACCAGTACGTCCACGCCGTGCTAGCAGCAGCAGCCAGGGTGAACGCGAAGCGGACAGACACCCTCTCTGAAGACCTGGTCAGGGACCGCTTCGCTGACGGCCTTCACCCACCCGAGCTGCGCAGGGATGTCAGGCAGTACATCCGTGGGAAACCTGGCACCACGTTCCAGGAGGCCAAGGCGGAGGCTCTACGCTGGATACGGGAGGACAGTGCCACTACCGAGGCCCTGCAGCTACAGCTATCGGCAATGTCTGCGGAGATTGTGCAGCTGCGCCTCACGGTAGCTGCCCTCTCGGCAAGATTGGAGCAGTCCCCACAACCAGCTGAGACCATGCCTGAGAGTGAGACCT
>JACVVK020000358.1:575000-720895 GCA_018292915.2 Batillaria attramentaria
AGTTGTGAATTTGAATGCGGTAATAGTTTTTGGCAAGAACTTCCTTAAATCACATATTTTCCGTCGGGCTTGAGCGGTTCTTGCAATTTTAAGGGGAATGTCACTGTGATTTTGTCATCTAGTGATCTACCCAGCGCATGAAATCATTCTTCAAGATCAAATACTGCTGAGTTGACTTAACGAAGGTGAAGGAGGTTATGAGTTTGCATTTGACTACATGTGTTTCAGTCTCTTGGGGGGGGGGGGGGGGGAACTGCTCAAGGGTGAACATAAATGTACTTGGTGTAAATAAGATGTCTTTACTAGAGGCTTAACAGCAGACCAAGACAGGATATTTCTAGTCACACAAGAACAAATTAAAGAGTATGCACATATATTAAAAGGAGTGTACATATATATATAAACATCATGCTGTTTCTGCATAATACAACTAGGAGAAATGTTACAGGCAGTGGAGCTAATGCCTCTGCAGAGCTCCATAGGATGTAGATTTAGGATGTAAACTTTGTAAGATTCTTCCCCAACTGTGTGTGGAGGGCAGGCACAGTTGTGTCAGAGTGTAATGTCAGGCACAGTTGTGTCAGTGTAATGTCAGGCACAGTTGTGTCAGTGTAATGTCAAGAACAGCTGCTTTCAGAACATGGATGTGAGTTGAAGTGGAGTACTTATTTTGAGATTTTTGTTTTTGTTCTTGTCCTCCCTGATTCACATTTCAGCAGCCTAGCTGTCCACAGAAATTTTGAATTGCTGCCATCACTGTAGCAGGTAGATCATATGAGTGGTCCTTTGGCAGCTGGTCGGGCTGCTGCTGGCGCATCCTCCTCGGATTCATCATCTTTTTTGTCCTCTGCATGTAGTTGGTGGACTGGCACCTTGCCAAGGCATACTGCTCGTTGTCTTACGCTCATCCTCTTGGCTAGGGTATCTCTTGCGTGAATTTTTCACTGTCTGGGTTGAATGCCATGCCCTTATACAGCTGAAACTCTTTCCGTGATACATGTACTCCATTATTTCTGCAACAAACATGCCTCCCTCCCTGAAGTCAGCTAAACGGCACTGTTGAAATTGTTCCCTCCTATGTATTTAGGTAGATGACTGTGTAACCACCTCCACTGAGTCTTTCAGGAACCACCTGAAGCATCTTTTCTTAAAGTTCTGGTGCAGAACTGCATGGAGTGTTTTCATCATCATCAATCAACATCAGCGGAAGAGCACTGCCAGAGCAAATTACATTACTGTAGTTTACATTTGAACAGTTTAATCCTGATCCATTCACAGTACTGTTAGATTAGTTGAGTATGTATCGTTTCTCGCCATTCTTGATGTGATGCATTTATGAGCAGTCTATGTACAACAGTATGTATAAACGGACTTTTTTTTTGTTTTGTTGATGTGGTGATGACTTTGTGTGTGTGTTTGTGAGTTGGGCATGTATGTTTGACCCAATCCTCTAGTGTATGTACGACACTATGTATAAACGGACATTTTTTTTAATGTGGTGATGACTGTGTGTTCGTGAGTTGGGCGTATGTGTTTGACCCATCCTCCACACAACGCAGCCTAAGCACAGTGAAAAACATTACAGTCATGGTAAAAAATACTTTTATTGTCAATATTTGGGCACATAACACTGCAGAGGCATACAATGCTTGCAAACAGGCTTACTTAACTGCAGGCTGCTACACGATACTGCTAACTACAGGAAATAACACTGTATGTGACAAAAAAGTTTAATGCACACTAGATGTATCAGCTGTTACACACTTACTGTTAATGCCTCGCTTTCTGGAAAAGGTCTGGAAGGAACATAACATCTGTTCACAATTCCAATTTAGAAAATGTTTTTCTGTGAGAGGTGTATACACAAAAATCAAAGAAGTGTGTCTATCTTTGAATGAGTAACCACTAAAGGTATTTCAGAAGAAAAAATTCTCGTGTACAAATTTCATGGACACCTACATAAAATGTCTGAGTTAATGGTGAAATATGGACCAACTAAATCTGAATCAAGACCAGAAAGAAATCGCAAAAACCTTTCAATCATCATAAAGTGACCTTGTATGGCATGAGAAGAAACATATTTAATTAAAATGATGTGTAAAAGATCACTGGAATGCAAGTCATACCCCACTAAACCAAGGGCTACCCAAAGAAAAGATTTTGCACATAGTGAAAGAAAGAACTTTAATGCATCTTCATGTGTACGATGGCTATTGAGACCCAATCACAGAAACACCGAGGACACGAGGTGTGTTTTGGGTTTTTTTGTGCCACGAAAATAGCATCTTTATCCAGCAGTCTAGTGTACCAGTACAAACTTAACTGAATCACACATGCAACTGCTACGGATTTCGTTTTGACACAGAGCACGTCATACTGCAAGTGCCCTTGTGCCCACAGGGTTTCTGTCAAACCGGTCTAAAAGCAGGGGAAAAGTGCATACCAGAAAGATAAAAAAAAGAGGTAAAGAAGAATGTGATAAAAAATGGCACCTAGCAAAAGATGGAATGATTATATCTACATGTACAATAGTAGTACAATGTATGCTGTACATGACAGCAACAGAGCCAGAAAACATTTTAAAAAACCATCTGAAGCCCTAGAGTCAAATAAAGAAATGAAATGAAGCAAGATGAAATAAGCTACAATTTTACATGGAATTACGAGTACTGCAGAGTTTAATACATAAGGCAAGGGTTGAATTGTTTTAGCAAATCTGTAGTGCAGCACAAACTGTTGATACATACAATGAAACCGAAGCTTGTAAAGAAAAAAAATCCTGTGTGTATTCATGTCATGTTACGCAAACCAACCTGACACTCCTTCCAAATGAGTGAGCATCAGATCATACACTGCTTCCATTCACCCACACACACATGCAAGTGACCTTTTTTTTATCAAGGTACTAGCCTCTCTCTCGCCATTCACACTATCATCAATAATGTCTCATCGCTATTTAAAGAAACAAAAAAATTCAAACTGTCTCCGATCACCAATGAAATTGTTCAATCACAAAAATAGAACATCCTCACACATGGAGATAAGCAAGCAGCAGTTTGAGTGAAGGCTTGGCACAGGCATAAAATACTTGTGACATTTCTCTCCTTTCTCTCAACAAATAGTATGTACCAGAATGTGCTGTATCAAAGTCTACATGTTGGTACACCCCAGGTCTGCCCTGGGCCTGGCATTTTTAGTCACATACTGCAGCTCGTCCAACCATCTGCGGTGGAATGATTGAACTGGGTACCCTCAAGCTAAAAGATGGTCCTCCAACAATGCGATGCCATCTTTTAGCTTGGTTGGATTCACAGTCATGCGACTAGAAACACTTTCATTTTAGCAGGCCCTGGTCCCAATCTGGAGTTCTGTTGGACTCTTGTTTAAAAAAATCCTAGCGTTTCCTTTCCGACTCCTTGGCACAAAATTACACACGCACTGAAGAAGTTGCTTCAGAAAATTATACAGTACCAAGATACCAATATCACTTCCATCCCTAGTTTCAGAAAGTAAGGTAAAAATTATTCCTAAATAGCCAAAGACTGGAATAAATTGGCCAAAAAGTGAAGAACCACTATCCCACATTTATCCAAAGAAACCTGGACAGTGAATTCCTGTCTGTTTCCCTACTCCTCTCTCCCTCATCATCACACACTTACAAAGATATACAAAATTACCACAGAGCTAATAAACTCAGGCGACATTCATAGTGTACATATATATATTACATCAATACAGTACATGCAAAACTGAACTGGACAAACACGAGCAAAGCTATGTACATGTGGAGAGGTATCTCAATTGATGCCCCAGCATATAAGCAGGAAGCGAGACGCACAACAAACACACAAATTACTATATTGCGTGTATTCACAAGGTTATCTCAGTCAATTATAAAACAGCTGGTTGATGACTACACACACGGTGTACAGCTCTCTTTGTCAAGGAGGAGAACAAAATTAGGATGAAATGTGTGAAATGACACTAGAGTTGTAGGAAGTTTAACATTAGGATACCTGTGCTGCATTTGAAGCTACATGTATAAGTGTAGATTGCTATTTCCTATTCCCCTTCAAATTTTTCGACCGGTGCTACGAATAAGAGCGATAGTGTTATGGTGGGTGACTGTCCAAGCATTTGGGTGGTCAGTGTGAAATCAAGTTTTGTGCTCCCCGCTGCATGAAAAATGTTTTGTACGACATATTCCCCCTTGACAGAGAGAGCACTAGGTATCAATTTCACACAATCATACATGTAAACACAGTAAGCAAGTTGACTTCTATTCCTATGATTAACTTATTCCACATCAACGTAATATTTACAAACGTCTAATATACATATATACACATCAAAGCACACAGAAACATCATACAAACCATGATCATCCTTTCAGCAGTTTTGGGGTCTTCGTCAGACTCCATTTAACAAATAGCTATTTGTACACAGCTGTCAGGGCCAGGATACATTGTCATGAAATTTCAGTACATGTAATCCCACTGGTTAATCTATCAGTTTAATTTGGATTCACAGGAGAGAAAGTGGAAATTTCATCTCTGGAGAGACACTACCAATCAGTCAACCAACTGATCCACTACTGTATGCAGTGTATTCAATTGCTCTTGCAAAATCGCCCTAGTTTTTCAGCCCAAAATTGTACTTTTCGACACGTGATCGTAGTGCCATAGACTGAGGTCAATTTCTACAGAAACTACAGAGAAATAATTAGAGGTAAACAGGTTGGACACATGTACTTGTGAAACTCAAGTCTGATTCAAATTTTTAAGCCTGTTCTTCTGTTCAATGAGTTGTACATTTTCTGAGATCTTGGTAAAGAAAGCTGCACCAGGAAGAATCACGGTTTGTATAATGTCCATGTCTAAACTTAGGATCTTATTCGACTTGAGTATAACTAGATCCTTCATGTACTCCCAGTACAGACTACATTGTTTACCTTATAGTTTTACAAGTATAATTTTCAGAATACGAGATCATACCAGTGAGTATATTGTTAAGATACACAGGACACAAAAGTACATGTAATCAAATATCATTGTCATTTTCACTGCAACCAACTCGGTTGAAATAGAAAAAAAAGCACACAAAAAAAAGCACGGTAGATGCCAATAACATACATGTACACATCCATGAAAAAAAATGACCAACTGTGTACCAGTTGCTAGTAACACTGGGTTGCAGGTACATGCAATGCTCCCCTGTTCCAAATTCTGACAATTCATGACATTGAAGAATATTCAGACACACACACATGTAAATGTAAATGAGATAACGTACTGGCAGTGTTTCAAGACAGCGGTAAACTGAGCTCACTACCCTGAGAAACACCCCCATTAGGAATTGGTGTTTTGGTTATCCCCGGTACTGGTTGTTCCAGGGTTCAAACTCCTTTCAACTACTCCAGTTTAAAAAGAACAAAAACGAACATGAAACTTGCTTCCATTTAAGACTTTCTCATATGGAAATCGTCCTTGTGGGATTTGTATGTGTGCAAAAACTGCAAACCAGCTTCCATCACTAACCTTGCATCAAACTATACTGAGCTGCTGCTGTGTCTCACAAAAAAATCAGGATATGTAATGTGTCCACCAAATATCATTTTCAGTTGTTGAATTTCACGTGGAATGTTTACCAGGAAAATTCACCATTAAATGCTGAAATCACAAAATGTGATTTTCTTCTGTAAAGTAAAATATTTGGTTCAGTGGGGCATACTTTCCAGGAACGTGAGCACTCGCAGTGAGTCAAACAGCAGAATGACAGGTTACGCCAGAGAAAGATAATGTTCCAAGATTCGAAGTAAAAATTAATGCCAGAAAGTTGTTCAACCGATAAAAATGGAAAACAATAATATGGCATAGCACCAGAATCAAATGGGTTCTTTGGTGAAGCACACTTCCAAGACATTCATACAACTACACGGATCCAGCCTTAACAACTTGAACTAGTTGTCCATCCTTGTCCAAAACAGACCACCAACAAAAGGAAAAGAAAAAAACAAACCTATCACCTCAAAGACAAGCATACAATAACAAAACAGAAATACGGCCTTGGAGTATCTGCAGTTTAAAACTGGATGACTAGGCACATCCCAAGCATTGTAGCAGTGTGATAGTTCTCATGTTTTTGTGTGAATTAACAATGTCTGGCATCACACAGATAACCTGGCCATCACCAAAGGTCACTTATGATGACAGTCTAATACATTCGCTGTAAGGCCTTGGTGGCTGGGAAGTAGGCCACAGCATGAGTAGAGTTGAAAAAAAAAAATCATGTAGTTAAAGCATAAATAAGATAACAAACATACAATTAGAGGCAAGAGGGAAAATGGTGAAAAAAGAAAAGCAAGAAAAAAAAACAAAAACACACACACACACACACAGAGGAAATGTTTCCTTTGCAGACCTATCAAAACAAGTTTGTCATTAGAGCACAGCACCATAGCTCAGTAAGTTAAATGCTGTGTACAGGACACTGGTTTCAGGTCCACGGAAGTAAACCCGGGATGGGAATGTCAACTCTCTCGCTCTTCCACTCTCTGTCACACACACACACACACACACACACACACACACACACACACTCTCTCTCTCACAATAGCATGTGTCTTGGTCAAATCATATTCAAATAAGTAAATGCAAACAATCCTAATCCCCAAAGAAAAAGGCATGTGACAAACAAACAACAACAACAAAAAATGAAGATGCTCCTAATATTTATATATCAACATTAAAGTGGAATGTCATTCAATGACCCTTTATACAAAAAAAAAAGCTTTAAATAAAAAGTCGCAGTTACGCACACCGAGTGAAAAAAAAACCCAAAACCTTGTAAGCAATGCTTTCACCTGCAATCATTCCAACCTCAATGATTTTAAAGTAAAAAAACCAAATTACCATGACAAAACCAACTACAATATGTGCAGGGCAAATGCGACCTTGTTCATCAGTGCACACGTTTGATTTTTTCTCTAAGGCACAATCATCTTTTCCATGAACCATAAGCTGATACAAGTGTTTCTCCTTTCTATCAAAATGAAGGGCAGCAATATCATGATGTGATAATAAATGCCATTCTGACGAACACATTCACAAAATTACAGTGCTTACATGCATATCATGTTGTGTGCTGAGGCTTCCGAAACTCTGCCATGTTATGTGCATCAAATCATGAAAGGCAACGAAGAGCAGACTGTGCGTTTTAATATCTCAAGGTCGTTCAGAACCAAGAGCAAATAAGAAAGAGCAAATCAGAGTGTTTATCCAGTCACTGTACACCAGCAAGTAGAAGCAAAGTCATGAATTATCAATGCCGTGGACACACCTGAGAAGTTAGGTTTCAACCCACGCCTAATTTCCGTCAACTTTGCTCTGATCTTCATCAATCTCCGTCAGACCTGTGCTCCCAATAAAGGCCATAAGCTGAGTGTTCGGGCCACAGGGAAAAACATTTTATTTTGTTGCTTTTTGTTTGTTTTTTGGTTTGTTTATTCGTTGTTTTCTTTTCTTTCTTTCTTTTTTTTTGAACATTTACATTCAACTCCACAGAACAAATTCCCTCCTGAGTGTGTGGCTTTTGCATACACTGTGAGTCACTCTTCCCTATGTGCTCTTGCTCTTTACAAGGGTTGCCAAAAAAATGTATAAATGTCCCTACCCCTTTCTTCCAGCCATGGAACTTTGTGTTGACTTTTTCCTTCTGAAATCATCATGTGACACATGCTAACATTAAAACATTCAGATCTCTGACGTGGTGTTCTTCCAGTTGTGTGATGATGTAAAAAATATGGTCGTTCCACTAAGGCAGCCAAGATGATCTAGCTATATTGGTGATGCTGTACTATGTGTCCTCCTCCTCATAGTCCTCCAACATTTTCTGTTGCTTCTTTTCTGCCTGGTACATCTGCATGTCCTCTGGCCTCTTTCGCTTGAAGAACCCAACCTGAAATACAGACAGGTTCCAGGTAATGGCAACTAGGCATCAAACAGTGCTCTGAAAGCACATAAACAACTTTCAACAAGTAGGCAACAAAACACCATGCACTGAGACATACACGGTGAGAGTAAAGCCACTCTGACAAACCAAGATGCAGGTAGAAACATTCAGCCACGAGCCCCACTAGGCTCACTGGCTGGGATAAGCGTACTGGCAGTATTTTGGAAACGAAAGGTTCAGATTTCTCCGAAATATACCGTCACGTCTATTGTAAATTATAAAAATTCAAATCAGAAAGATAGTTGGCCTACTTAAAGCTGTCTCATTTAAGTTGCAAATACATTGGTGCTCACATGGAAGAGCTTTTCGGCCTTTTGGTTACGATCAGAGTGCTTCAAAACACGACTTTCTGTATTTTAAGACAGATGCAAAATTTAACAGAAATCCTATCTGGTACAGCTCACCTTGTACAACACGAAAATGATGATGACCAGAAGCAGGATACCGCCTAGTACGGCCAGCAGGATAACCCACCACTTCAACTCTGCTGCGCCTGCATCTTTGAAATCCGGTACTGCGTAAGTAACAGCCTGTAGACAAAGATTAAAAAAGCCGTGGTTTACTACACTGGACAGGCACACTCATGAACACACTCACACACACACATACATAAACCCCCCCCCCCCCCCCCCAAAAGAAACCCCAATTAAACACATACAGACTGAGTGAAATATATATAGACATAAAACAAACAAGTTAAACAAATAAAGAAATATAACCATATATAATGCCATCATGAACAGCAATAACCAGAAAATACTGGATGAATACCACCTTTGAAATGCCAGAAATGAACAGAGGTGCCAATCACAAATACTGGTTAGGTACAGATGACTGGTCATGGCAAGTGATATATATATCTGTTTGAGTTTGCAGGGACCAGCTGCTAGACAGATGTCGGATGGAGGTACTGGTAACCTAAAATCCTAGTCCTTGTACACAGTAGCAAAATTTGACTAACCTCCCTTTCATCATCACTCGTGTCCTGTACAATGTCCAGATAGTCAGGAATTGTAACCTTTCCATAGGAGCTGATTTGTACGTCCCCTGCTTTGCGGTAATCCTGCAAAACACACACCAAACAATGCTGATGCTGCAGAACATGTAATTCAACACAACTACTGGAAAGCAACAGTCAATGCTGATGCTAAAAAGCAGATCATCTAGCGCAGATACAGCAAACACACACACCAGCCAATGGTGATTCTGCAAAACAGAAACTCATCGATACAGACACTGCAAAACACACACCAGTCAATGGTGAAGATGCAAAATAGAAACTCATCAATACAGATACTGCAAAACACACACCAGTCAATGGTGAAGATGCAAAATAGAAACTCATCAATACAGATACTTCAAAACACACACCAGTCAATGGTGATGCTGCAAAAATTACTAATGAATGCTGAAGCAAACACGATAAGATTCCTGTGTAGTACAACCCCATGCAACAAACACTGTTTCTCTAAGTCACTTTGGTTTTAACGTTTTGTTTTTGTTTTCAAAGTGTGTTACCCTTGAGGAAAAAAGGTTGACAAATTCCTTTAAACATCAACAGGTACTATTCTACCAACTTTTTTTCCTGACTGTTATCTGGAGATTAACTTTCAGGTAATCACTGCTGACAAAATGACACAGAAGGAACAAAAAACATTTCATCCTCTGAACGCACCTTCAAGAAATCTCTTGACCTATCAAAATCTCTTCTGTAAGATACAGAAATGAAAAGCTTCCACACTTCCAATGACATAATACTTACACTGAGCAGAGTGCTCTCCCACAAGCGAGCTCTCAAAGTGATCTGGACGTAACCACTGCCGCCCTGAAGGTTACCAAGTCTGCAAGTAATTTTACGACAGATGGCAGTGCTTTCACGGCAACCCTGAAAAAAGAGAAACATGGTTGGTCAGCGCAGCAAGCACCATGAGTATCCCCAAAAGAAAAATAATTACACGAGTTTCTTCTCTCCGTGCTGGAATCATGACAGCAAGTTGTCCCCTAAAATAACCTAGGAATCATTCAACTGAATCCATACACTGCATGCATCCTGCAAAACAGACAGCATGATGTCTACTCACCAGCACAGCAAGGCTACCCTGCGCGCGTCTGACACGGCTTTCGCCGGCTTCCCGCTTCCTGCGTCTGCTGGAACTTCCATCATTCAGTGGCTGGAAACTGTCCACTCGTACTGGGGCTGCTTCAGGTGCTACTGCCTGAAATGTCAATAATTCTCTGTGCATGAGTAACAGCTAAAATACCTTAAAAAGATGAGTGTGCCAGCTTTTTTTTGTTTTGTTTTGTTTTTGGTTTTTTTTGTGTGTTTTTTTGGGGGGGAGTTTGTTTTGTTTTTGTTTGTTTTTTTTTTTTGTTGTTTTTTGTTTTTTTGTTTTTTTTTTTGGGGGGGGGGGGTTACAATGTACAACACAAAAATAAAACAACTCTTGTGCCACACAGAACTGTATTTTGGCTGTTTTCTTAACAGCAGATATAGCATCCAATTATGCAATTTATTTTCTTGACTAGCCCACAAAACTGAAATGAAGCACTGTTTTCATTAAATTTAAATACACAAACAAAGAGACAGGAAAAAAAAATGTCCACTATTTTCTAAACCCTTTTAACTGATTTATTTTCTTTCTCAGTTTGTTTTCTTAACATCTGGACAAACAAGAAGACAAAATAAAATGAATGGCTTACCTCAATATCTTCAGGATTGACATCACCTTCAGATACTCTGCATTTAGCCACACCTTTCTCCACCTGGTCAGAAACAAGTACTGAACAGTTACATACTGAGCACATTTGAAGAAAAACGATACTATTCAGCATGATGGCAATCAATTATCCTGCATCAGTTAGTTGTCAGGTTGTCAAAACTGAAAGGTCCATCTGTAAATCCCTTTAGAGCCTTTGAGTCATTTGACACTAATTCAGCTTTCACGTTCTTGTGGGAATCAGATCAGTTTCTGAGAAGTTTTCTACAGGAAATGTTTATCATCACAGTAAACTGACGCTGATATGAAAAGACATGAGGACCCACACACACACACACACACACACACACACACACACACACACACACACACACACACACACACACACACACATGAGAGAGGACAACTTAGCAATTGGCTCCTCCATGAGGTACAGAAGGTATTTTCCTGAACTGTCCTCAAATGGCCACTCTATGACCAGGGTTGATGTGGTCACATTGTTGGGGCCACGATTTGTCACCTGTTTCAAAGAACATGAAATACTGTCATAAGCAAAACCTACAGAGTACCATTTTGGTTGCATCAAGTGACCCACATGCATACAATAATCATAAGCAAATCTAATATTATGGCGTACAAACCCACCACTATTAGAATAGGTATTCCAAGTTCCCCATCTAAAAGCAGTGACGAGATGCAGCCACTGTCCAGGTGTTGCAACACAGTGGCAGGCCCCTGGACAGTGGCTGTGCGTCTGCCCTCAACAGCGGCTATTTCATGTGTGTTACAATGTTACTGTCTGCAAGTCAACTCGACCTGCTAGGTGATAGTGAAGGTCAAACTGGACATGACATGACCATACATGCACACACTGATAACAAGTCTCTGTGTGGGCAACTGACAGAGACAGGTCAGCCTCAAAGTAACTCCACTACAGCTTTATTGTATCTATGCAACTACAAACGGTACTGAAGGTATGGTTCATCATGCAGTGACCTGGAAACTGCAGAAGAGAAGAGGGTAGAGGAAGGGTAGGGGAGGGTGAAGAGTTCAGGGAGAGTATGTCGTGTGTGTGTGTGTGTGTGTGTGTGTGTGTGTGTGTGTGTGTGTGTGTGTGTGTGTGTGTGTGTGTGCATGGTGGGAGAAGCGAAGAAAGCTTATCTCTAAACATGATGGCACATGAACTTGGATCTTGGGTATCCACTGTTTAGTCAAAGGGCATAGGTCAACCCATCCTGTTAAGATAACAGTGATGACTAAGCCAACTGACCACTGCTAATATCCACTGGGACAGGGCAAAGGTCACGTGATAAGAATCGTTTGGACGGTTGTACATGTATGTCAAATACAGTGCACTGTGCACCACTCCATGAAAATCTGGTGTGTGTGTGTGTGTGTGTGTGTGTGTGTGTGTGTGTGTGTGTGTGTGTGTGTGTGTGTGTGCCTGCAATTGCGCTCATCAGTTGTATGCTGAGACAGGAAACTAGAATAGTTCCTGGTCATTGAAATGCCCATATAAATTCAAAAATAGGGAAACACCACAAACAGCAAACAAATATTTTTTCCAAACCCTTCTATTGTAAATCAAACTGCATTCACAACCCAAACAATTCCAAACAAACAAAAATATAATCAAT
Source organism: Batillaria attramentaria (assembly GCA_018292915.2). NCBI lineage: Eukaryota > Metazoa > Mollusca > Gastropoda > Batillariidae > Batillaria > Batillaria attramentaria. Next base: position 587,365 of record JACVVK020000358.1, read on the forward strand.
ATTTAAAAACCCACGAAAAAAAACAAGGCACAGAACTTCAGAAGACAAATAACATCAGCTGGACAAAAACGCAAACAAAACTGGCCCCCTGTAGTGTGGTGGTTAGCACTTCGGGCCTTGGACCAGGAGACCTGGGTTTAGAATCCCAGCCACGGCAAGCAAGTTTTTTCCTACCTAGTTTGGCTCCCACCTACATCGGTTGTGCTCCAGCCCAATGAGGAGGCTATTGCCACACAGCCGAGACTCGCCCACTTCACAGGGGTGACTTTGAGGTGTTTCCCTTGTGATGACACATCTCATGATGTGGATAATTACATGGCCGGCACCGCAAGTGCCACAGTAACCTGGACCTGGTTAACACCAGGATATGTATGACAGGAAGCATGGCATGCGGCCCTACCACACAGTCTCAAACCACATGGACCTCAATAGCATCATCATACCATCATCCTCAATCTCATGCATTATAAAAAATTGCCCAGTTTATGAGCACTCCGTGGATTTCACCAAGCACCTCGGAGGAACATCACTGGAGCTGCCGAAGAGAGCAGCCCCCCAGCAAACAAATCACTCACAATGTATGTATGATTGACAGCTGTCCCAATGTCCTCTTCTGTCTGCATGGCACTGGCACCCCGTGGCTCTCCAGCACATAGAATCTGATCATCTGGTCTCACATTGCTAAAAGAGACAGAAGACACTACGAGTGAAAACTATGAAATCCTGATGCTGTGAGTTATCAATGTTTTTCAGTGTACAACAGAGCTCACATTTTTATCGAGTGTGCATGTTCTGTCCTTTATCATTTGTTGGCCCATAGCTGTCACGTGTGTACGTGTGTGTGTGTGTGTGTGTGTGTGTGTGTGTGTGTGTGTGTGTGTGTGTGTGTGTGTGTGTGATCAAATAGGCCATAATTTTTCGTATGTCTGTACTCACACGTCAAGCTTCAGCTCTGCTCTCTTGATCACCATAAAGTGGAACACTTTCTTGTCATTTGCTGGTGTCTTCTCTGTGCTGGATCTGGACAAAAAAAAAGAGCAATTAAATCACTCTGTACAAAGACATGGTCTATGCATGGTTTCATCCCTGTCCAGGCAAGTGCCTCAGTTCAGTAGGCTTTATTTTGAACAAAGCTTTGATGCAGCTCAAAGAGTTTTATAATTTTCAATGGATTTGCCACAGAATCGTTTTGCTTTGTCCTTAACAAGAGTGTACATCTAGTTTCATGCTACATTTATGTCATACACTTGATGATGAACAAAATCTATAGTGAGTCATAAGACACTACTGATAGTAATAATCATGAACATCATTCTGTATTCACAAAAAAACACTAAACCAGAAAAAAAAGAAGAAAAAAGAATGAATGAGTGAGTGAACGAATAAGCAAATGAGGAATGAATACTAACGTGTTAACCCAAACAGTGATATTCATAACATCCGATGTGCTCTCGATGCGGTTGCTGAGTCTCACTTGAAAAGAGACTGTGTTGTCAGTGCGAAGTGGATTTCCAATGTCATCACAAACAATCAGTGTCTCGTCATCATCAACGTCCGTGCACTTCACATTGGAATCCTGAGCATCAGAGAGTTTAAAATGCAGCTGATGAGCCAATACATATTCACAGTTTATGTAAAACTTTTCAGGGATATGTAGTCTTCAGAAGAAGAATTCAGCAGGACTTCAGTGACAACCCCCTCTAGAGCTGAACTGTCATTTCACACTTTTCTTTTTTTTCACTTTACATCTGTATATATATAAAAAAAATTGACTAACCCTATTATAAAATCAAATAACTCATCTGTTTCAAAGAGAGAGTCATTTCCAAAAAGCACCATTTTAAACAGTTCAGTTGCAGCTGATGTACGTATCGCTCTAAAAAAGTCCTCCAAATTTTGCTAAAAACTGTTGACTATTTCACAATACCAAAGAACATGTTCAATAAATGTACTTTCTTTTCCAGCACTACAAAATGCACACTGGATGCTATTCTGTCATTTCAGCAGAACTAACCATCCCCATCCTGGTGCTGCACATTACTATGCCCTTCTGTAAAATGATGACTTTGAGGACCTAAAATAAAACCTGGTGATACTCTATCAAGACTGCACAAGACCATAAAAATATACTGCCTGTATAAAACCAAAAAGGCAATTCCAGCCAGGACTCTTGATGTTCAGTCATATTTACTTATTTGCTCGTCTTTAGGACATTTACTTTACTGTAGTGAAAACTGTTCCACAGACCCATGTCTCTTTTATTTAAAAAAAAGAAAGTTTTTTCCTATCACTAGTATATGTATACCCACTGCCACATCATTGGTACTGTGGTACAAATAGCACAAAGACAAAATCATACACACATTTTGACAGCTGTCTTTGGTGACACTGACACAGGCACTTGGAGTCCTTGCAGCAATAATCATATATCAGCATTCGTTTACTTTAAAAAAAGTTTAGCCCTGTAACTGGCAAAATCGACCTTAATCACACTTAACGGACAAACCAGCCAGCCATGAATTCTCCATACCTGTCCTTTTCCACCACCTCCTGAGTAACTCATGCCCGGGGGCTTCTGGATGTAGACGCGTGTCAGATAGGCTGCTTCGCCCAAGTTGGTGACGGTGAATTCAAGCTCAGCGCGCGAATCATCACTCCCTCCTTGCAGTTCATACATTTTGTCTTTCAAAGGTGCGGCAAGTGTGGCTTCAAACTGCAGGTTGCTGTCACACTTGTTATCATCACCACACTCCTTCACAAAATCAACCTGCACACAAAGACAAGATATTACTGGCAGAGTGTCACCTCGAGCAAACATTTTTGTCATTGTTGGCACTGACAAGAACAGTGACGCCACAGCAAATGGTTGTTCTTGCCTCATTATTACGTGGGGGTGGGTGGGCGTGGGTGTTTGGGAGTTTAACGTCCTTTTCCACCACATACAGGTGATATCAAAGACGGGGCAACGATGAAAAGGCCAGCACAAATATTTGGCCCCAGCCAGGATTCGAACTCATGGCTCAAGCATTGGAAGTCCAACGCTCTACCATTCGGCTACCCCGGCTCCCCTATTACATGGGGATATCTTCAGCCATGGTAAACTCTCAGCATAACGACCATCACTCTGGCAACAGAGATTTCAAGTCCTCCGAAGCCGGAGTGTGTCTGCCCTGTGTGGCAAGGCAATTGAAAATGGTCACACACCTAATTCTCTCATCTCAGGGGATGACCACGGTAGTGTTCAGCCCAAGAAGAAGAAGAAGAAGCATGTCATGCTCAAACTGTTTTTCTGTACTTTCATCAGTGCAACAAAATAAATCAGTTTAAACCAAGAAGAAGAAGAAGAAGAAGAACAACAACAACAACAACGTGCAGAGTTGACACTCATCTGTCTGGGAAAACAACAGCAAGAAGGGGTATCTGCTGTTTCAGCATATCGGCACACACACCACTATGGCCCCTGCTCATGCATTTGGGCATCTACTACTTCCTAGTGGATGGTCAGTCATACATGGAATGCCAAGTTCAGAATGAAAAAGGTGTGCCAAAAAGAAAAGAAAAAAAGGGGGGGGGGGGGGGGAACAAATTTAAAAGGTGGTGTGTGTGCTAAGAACTTAAAAACAACAAAACAACTGATCTCTGTCAAAGGTTCATGTGCTGATTTTGATTTTAATTCCTGCAAAAATTTATCAAGAAGAAAAGTTACTGACCATAACTGATACTGTGTTAGGTTTGTCTCCTGCAGCAGTGCCTGCTGTTGACAGTATCGGATAATTATTGATGTCAGGAAGCGGTTCACCAGGGTTGGGACGAGTGTACGACTGCTCTTCAAGTGAGAATGTGACAGTTAGTTCCATAGGATTCAGCTTGTCTGCAAACACATCCTGAAGAAAAAAAAAAGGAGGAACAATTTTACACAAACACTCACACAAAGATCCATCCCAATTACATGTACACCAGTGTCTACCAATCATGTGCGACTGAAATTTCTAAATGATCATGTTCAGCTGATTCTGTACATGAACATTTCAAGTATACACTATAACAGATGTGTATATTTTTCTATTCCTCAGCTAACTGTCCTCTATAGCAGATACATACACTGTAATATCCAGACACAGAAATAATATCCAACTGCCAACATAAATTATTTAAAATCTGGCACCAGTATTTTCCTAAATTAACATTTTTTTTCTTGGGGTTTGTTGAGCGTGAAATCGTACCTGAAGAAACAGAATCTTTAGTACAAAGATCACTTGGAAGATAACACTTGTGCATGTACCTTCAGGTATGCAATTTCCTTCAAGCAAGCTTTATTTCCTGTGCCTTGGCGGTACAGACGAACAGACCCCTCTACAAACTTTTTGCTAGCATCGGTTGATCTGGCCATCTCAAGCCGGGAGAAACTGCGAGACCTCTCAGCATCCACACGGTACTTTATAGTAGGACGTGTGCTGAAGCTGCAATACAGGAAAAACCATACACATTCATTCAAGCAAAACCTACAAAGTGACAAACGACTTACTAAACACAAGAAATGAAAAAAAAAAAAAAAATTGTAATGATGTTCAAGTCAAGTCAAGTCAGTTTTATTTGTCCCAGAACTGAGAAAATCGCTTTGCAACACGCGTAGAACATACACATAAAATGTAAAAAGCATGCAAATAATACAATCATAATCACTGTATATGATTGTATTATTTGCATGCATTTTACATTTTTTACATTTTACATTTGTTACATGAACATGTACATAATTTAAACCACAAGGTGATTGGATACATTCTTAATCACTGTATAAGAATGTATCCAATCACCTTGTGGTTTAAATTATGTTAAACTAACCTTGACTTAAGTAAGAATTACCACTAATCACATAGCTAAGACCAATATAAATACCACTCCATTCCCATGCCTATCACTCCTCCCACCAACGGACACACACACACACACACACACACACACACACACACACACAAACACACACACACACACACACACACACACACACATCGCAGAACACAGCCTTCTGGTCGCCGCTTCTGAGATCTGTAAGACTCGCTCCAATAAATCATTTGTTAAGTAAACGGATTGCATTGGCACAAAGCTGTTCTTAAATTTGTTCTTATTGCACTTAAAACATCAATATCGTCTGCCTGAGGGAAGTAGCTCAAATGTTGTAGACAGTGGCTTCACAAATGCAGTATTTCCATGTGAAAACATGTACCACCCATTCTTCCCATAAGCAGAATATCGATACTAACCTATCTGCAGGCTCTGCTGTGAATGTAAGACAGACGTCCAGTTTGATGCACCGCCGCTGTGCATTGTCGTGTGGACAGATCGCTTCTTCGCTGAGATCAGTCATTTCTGGGCTAGTAGACATCTCCGGTAACAGCCGAATGACAGCACGAGTGCGAATGAGGGCCACCTGGTTTGTCTCATAAGCTCCCACCAAGAGGTCTGGGTAACCGTTGTTGTCAAGGTCACGGCCGCCAGAGAGGGAGTGACCGAAGGACTGCATCTGTTCACCACCAGGCATTTCTGACGCTGGTATTCTCTGCAAAGAAACAGACTATGTGATTAAAGGTCCATTTTTAGCAAGTACTTTTTATGGTATTTCAATAACAACTGACAGCGAATGCAATCCCTGAAAAGTTGTCTGACCCCACTGACAGAACCAGAATCCAAATGTTACATCTGGATGATTTTTGTGTGCCACAAACCAATTCAACCAAGCATTATTTTTTTTATCAAACTAAATATAATAAAAATTTAAGTAATTTGTAAACTTGAAAGCCTCCATACCTGAGCATACATTTTTACGACACCATTCTTTGATCCATGGTAAATGTACACTGTTCCACTTCCTTCAAATGGTGCACCAACAGCAAAATCTATAAACACATCAAATTCACCAGATCATATACCAATCATACAAACATCAAATTCCATGGACTGTTTACTAATCATACAAACAAGTCAAATTTGACAGATTTTTTTACTGATCACACTTCACTTCGAACACATCAAATTCCACAGACTGTATACGAATCGTTAAAGCGTGTCAAATCAACAGACTGTTTAATGATCAGAAATTCCAGCAGAAGCAAAAGTACTAGCTATGCTGGCACCAACACAAACCCAAAAGACATATGCCACATATATGTGCCTACGATTTCAAACAATGCACACAAAAAACTTTAAATTTACTCAAGTAAATACAACACACAATACAATCTGTCAAATCCAAAAGCTGCATGATTCCTCGGCAGAGGCAGAGGAGTTTATAAGCCCTATTCCTTACATTCCAACACTGAGGTGGGAAGGGAAAAGTGTCTGACTCACCCTGATAACCATCCTTGTTGATATCGCCCAATTTTGTTAGACTTGTGCCGAAGCGGGCGTGCTGACAGCCAAGCTCCTCACACTCCTTGTCACTCATTTCACGACTCACGATAAGCGTGTACGGTGAATCCTTGTTGATCTGCACAAAAACAATTTTCAGTCATATATGTGCTAATCTATGCAAGACCGCAACTATCACGTATATATGCTTGCTAATTCATGCAAGACCATAATTAATTTATCCCCAAATGTTTAAACAATTTTAACTGCTTTGTTGTTGTTGTTGTTTCAGGGGGTAGAGGCAAGGGACAGGGGCGGGGGGTGGGGGGGGGGGGGTGAAAGCATATATTCTGGCTCTGCGGATCTACGAAGCATACTACACAAGAAAAAAAAAAGAAAAAAAACTTTCCCTGAACGAAGGATCACATGAGACTGTTCTTCAACCAGTAAATTAAGTTGTTAAGTTAAATTAAGTTGTATCTAACTTTTAAATCCTTTTACTTTGTCCTATTTTATTTTTATTGCGCGGCTAAATATGAAGACACCATAATGCCTCACCATGTTTCTGCCTCCAGGGTAAATGTAGATTGCACCTCCTCTACCTTTGTCATAGTAGTACGGTGCCCCAACAATCAAATCCTCAAAACTGAAAGTCAGAAGGGTTCATTGAAAAATGGACAGTGGCAAAGCACTTACACACATATACACAAAATCTGACACAGAAGTACACACAAATATTTATTCAGTTACATTTATCATATTCTTCAAATACCCCCCCCCCCCCCAACTTTAACAAACCTAAACATTTCTATTGCAGCTGGTGAAAACATGATCAGGAAATGTAGAAGCTTATGCAAGACATCTTGTAGTTGTAGTTACTTTCCCCGGCCCCCATTTGTCTCAGCTGGGCAACTAGCAGAGGAACTGACTTCCAGAGGGACTTATTTTGTTTCAATGGTTTCTCACCAGAAAAAAAAAGTCTTCTTTTTCTCTTCCCCCCCCCCCCCCCCCCCCCCAGGATAGTATATTTAATATTGAACTTACGTGTCATTATTGAGATCAACAGCCAGCAGACTGGACCCGAACCCTGAGAAGTCTAGCGTGCCCTGCAGCTTTTGTTCTGGCTCATAGCGAAGCACTGCATTTCTCTCCACCTTTCTAAAGAAGACAACCTCTCCTTTGTTATGGGAGCGTGGGGCTCCGGAGACAAAATACAGGTTGCGCGATGCGTCAAACCGCCCCGTTGCAACAGAGTAGCCTGGACAGAAAATAAGCAATGTATTTAACATCATGTGTAATCCACAGCTTATTTATACAGTCAACAAGTCCCAATAATAAACTAACAATATTATCTGCAGTAACGGGTCAGTAGCTGTAAGTCTGAAGTAACTTGACTCGCAGCACCAGCCATGCAGGTACCATAGATCATTAGCCCTATGGACTGAATATTTTGGTCATGGCAATCACAATAGCACTATACATGTATCAAAACAGACATGCCACTTTTCCATATACAGAGATAGACCACAGGGGAGAGGAAACGGTATGTGGAACATGCGGGTACTTGTACAACACAGAAGACAGCCACAGGAGGGGGCTACTGGCAAGTGGAACACCACCACAGGAGGGGGCTACCAGTCCTGGCCAATAAAACACTGCCGTAGGAGGGGGCTATGGAAAGTTGAAACACCACTACAGAAGAGGACTGCTTGAGTTGGAACACCACCTAGGAGGGGGTTGCTGTAGCTTGGAAGACAGCTATTGGAGGGAGCTACTGTAAGCTGAAACACTGTAGGAGGCAGCTAGTGTAAGTTAAAAACACTGCAACAGGAGGGGGCTTCTGTCAGTTGAACACCATGTAGAAGGGGGCTACTGTAAGCTGAAACACCGCTAAAGGAGGGAGCTACTGTAAGCTGAAACACTGTAGGAGGCAGCTACTGTAAGTTGAAACACTGCAACAGGAGGGGGTTTTTGTCAGTTGAACACCGCGTAGAAGGGGGCTACTGTACGCTGAAACACCGCTAAAGGAGGGAGCTACTGTAAGCTGAAACACCACTACAGGAGCTGGTTATGTATATTGAAACACCACTACAAAAGGGGGATACTGTAATATGGAACTCCTCTCTCGGGAGGGGGCTACTGTAAGTTGAAGCACTGCGCAGAAGAGGGTTCCTGTAAACTGAAACACCGCTAAATGAGGGAACTCCTGTAAGCTGAAACACCACTACAGGTGTGGGTTATGTATATATATTGAAACACCACCACAAAAGGGGGCTACTGTAAAATTGAACTCCTCTCTTAGGAGGGGGCTACTGTAAGCTGGGGCACCACTATAGAAGGGGGCTACTGAAAGCTGCAACACTGCTAAAGGAGGTCACTGTTAAGCTGAAACAACGCTACAGGAGTGGGCTACTGTACACTGGAACACCCTGGCTGTACTCTGCAAAGAGGAAGGATAACGATGACTTGAACACACAAGTAATATGAAGTTACAGGAATGATATCTGGAGCACTCAAGCAGAGCACTGCCAAAGGAGATGAGATAGGCACTTGTAATGGTGTCTGGGACAGTCTAGTTGAACAGTGTTAAACTCACCTAGGTAAGAGTATTTGTCCGAGGGGGGAAGTTGAGCCTCATCTGCTCCCTCCTCGTTCGGGTTGACTGGAAAGGGCGTGTTGTACTGTGTTCTGTCTGCCCCAAATTCCTCAGTTACATTTACCTGGAAGACCACACCTGTAACAAAGACGAGTGATGTGTATGTACTGTACATGTACTTCAATATGGAAGACTTTATTATTATTATTATTTATTGAATCTGAATATCAAAAGTTGAAGTATAACTGCCATGTGTACGAAAAAATCACAAGAAACTTTTATGATATAAACCAGTGAATCAAAGCCTCCACATAAACCCACTATATTGCAATGTGCAAATGTGTGATTTTTTTCCTGCTACAGAGTTTGTTAAGAAAAAAAAATACAATAAAAATATTACTGAAATTTCAGAAGAAAATGTGACACCTATTTTTTTTTCTCAGAGTGTGCTGGGACACAATAATCAAACTTTAAATATTTACCTCTCCAGAAAATGGAGCCGGGGGCACCAATGAGCATTGACTCATCCTGCACAGATATATATAATATAACATTTATGAAGATTATCTACACAGCACTGCTCAGCTTTTAGTCACAAAACAATATGGAGATTAACTTCAATGCAATCACTTTACTCCTGAGATGCAGAAAGGTGTTGAAATAAGAGAGACAGACATTTGCAGATACAGACCACATTTGCGTAAAAGAAGATGACGACAACAAATGAAATGAAATATATTCCAACATTCCCCAAAGAGTGAAATCTGACCTGTCCAAGTGTAGCACTCATCCCAGCCTGGCAAAGACCAAAATCTTCCAGGAAGTTTGTGTGAGACTTGCCCAAACATGGGAACCACGGACTCTGGTAGTCCAGTGTTTGAAGCAATGTGTGGCAGATGCCGATGCCAGCATTGTCTCTGATGTAGCGGTGAGCACATGTCTGAACAAAGAATATTTTGAAATCAGTATGCATATTAAACTATAATACATGATCATGCATACATACAAATATAAATGTACATGTATGCATATTATAAGAAAAGTAAAGAAGGCAGAAGTCTAAGAAAATCATCCTTGTTCAGCAGCAATGCTTGGCAAAATAAGAGACACTCTGTTAGTCTGTACACCATATTATACATACTGAAGTAAGTTACAAAAAACTCACACCACCACAAGTCAACATCTCTGAGGTCAACAGTCTGAGAAATGATGATCTCACTACAGTAGGAACTGCCCTGCCTGTACTGGTAGAAAGTATTCTTGAAGGTAAATGAAGTTCTGACAGGATTACCAAGTTATACATGCTTGTATCAAAATAAGTTGAAATTTAAACAAGAGAACCTTGCTCCACCTTCTGGACTGCTCTGACTGAGATCAGAAGGTTTCACTATACAACATAGTGCTCTAGCCTAGGCAATAATATAGTACAGTAAATTGTGTATTATTCATGCAAAGACAAAAAGTATACTCACCACTACCACTTTGCCAGAGCTGTGTAAACTTACACCAAGCCACTGATCATCCACCTTTTCGCTTGGAGTAGGAATACTGTCTGTTAAAATAAAGTAAGAAATAAATGAAATTCAAATTATCAACAAAACGTTAGGATCAGTGATGCCTAGCATGCTTGAGCAGAAAAGATTCTATTTCCAAATGAAAATCGTCACTCAGGTTTCTAAGCCTTAGGTTAACATACACTTTTTACACATTTTCTGAAGAAGGAGTGTGTCTCAAATACAACTTTTTAAGAGGAAAGTTTTAACCTAAAATTCAGCCTGGGTTGAATAAAAAGCTGTACATGTACATGTATAAAAAAAAAAATGTAAGACTGCACTCACTAAACAAAGGTAAGGTTAGGAGAAAAAGTTGAAAACTTTGTCCGTTTGTGTGACCACATGTACGTAATCTGGTGCATTTGACTTGCAAATTTCTTTCTGCAGAAGCGACCTTTTGCTCTGCAGTAAAACAAGGACACAAATGTTGATCCAATAAAAAGTGGAACAATTCATACCTCTCCTAAAAGGATCAGATTCCAAGCGGCTGCAGCTTTCCTCTGTTGATTCTGCATTACACTTGTAAATGGCCCCTCCTGTTGGCTGTCCATTGGTGAGGATAACTTTCTCCTTTGGAGCACCAACCAGAAGTCTGTACACAAAACGTTACAACTTATATCAACATGCTCTGGACAATACAGGGGTTTGGACTCTGAGAATGGCACTTGCACTGCACACAACTGTGCACAGTGAAAGTGGTAAAAACACAAAGGTTCGCTGAGTAAACTACCTCTCCTTTTGTTTTGTTTTGTTTGTTTTTGTTGTTGTTATTGTTGTTTTCTTCAAATGAATATAGTGATTAACACTGCTGCTGTCACTGAACAAATGGGTATACATACAAGTACCAATACATGTTTGTAAACTTGAAGCAATGTACCGCTGTAGAAATGGAACACTTATAAGCAAGGAGTGGCTTTTTCACCTTAGTAGCAAGATATAACTTTATATTGTACCTGATGCCAACATACTGTGACACACACAAAATTACTTTTCAAGAATGTTTTCCAACCTACTGACATTTTTTCCCATCCAGGTTAACCTAAACACACTTATTTTAGTTGGCCTTATGATGACAAAGGTTCACGTCTACACAAATCCGGACAAACTGTATCTGCAGAGTGCCAACAGTAGCGAAGTGTAAGGAGACAGGTACCACAGTACACAGTAAAGTTTTCAGTTTTGTGGGTCACGCCGGGTTAATGGCCAACGCGAGCCATCAATCTTACACCTGAGTGGTTTTTGTGACACCAACTGAGCCACCACACACCAGCGGCCACTTAACACCGCACGGTCGGGGGCGAAGGCGCTTAGTATTATACGGCGCCTCTACCAAATTCCAATCCATTTAGGATTCATGAATCGTCTAAATGCTAGTATACGCTGAAAACGCACGGAGGAAAACACAACAGGCACGTAAGAACTGAGGAACACCAGACTAAGTGTACAGCCATGCCATTTACCTACCGCCAACACTAGTAACAGTGGTGCTGGTAATAATACGCATAGTTTGTCCGCTAATGGTGTGTGAATTTTTGACAGCACTGCTGGCGTGCTACACATAACACTTTTTGTGTCAGTTCACGAGATCATTAAACTGTTAATCGAAATTTATGCACTGCGTACCCCTGTGATTCCTATTACTATTGAACCACACTTTGCAGCAATTAAACTATTAATTTTAACACTGTCACAGCAAAACACTAAAGTGAAATAAACAGGGAATTTTAATAAGATTTGTAATAATATGTCATGAATATAATTATACTGTTCATGCTGGGAAACTCCAACAATGGTTTCTCCCTTACCAGGACGAAAATCAGCAATCACGCTAAACCTGAAGCACTACAATTCTTCAGTGGCTAACCCGATGTGTCCCGGTTTATTTTCTCTAGCTGGAAGTCAGCGGTACTAGGGGTTGGTGGTGAGTGGGTGGCAGATGCCTGGCAAAATCTCAGACAGGGGTAGGTGACCTTACACTGCCTGGCAGTTAACCCCTTGGCATTAAGACAAAATGGCCATCTTGACATTTCAACTTACTCCTTTTGTTTCTTCAGACAATAAATGACAGCTCTGAGTGCAGTCTCCCGGGGAAGGAAAAGAACACTAACAATGAAGTGCGCTGTGTAATATCAAATCCTGGGCAACCACTTATACCGGAAAACACTGATTTTCATCTAAGTCATCTCTGCTTGTGTGTTGTTTTTAACTGCTGCACCAAAGAGTGGAATTACTGCAAATACACGTTGGGCGGATTAAAAAGTAATAAAAGGAAAAGGAAATAAACTTTTCTTTTGCTCCTTCACATCTTGTACTTTTTGTCTCAGTGCTTGCGCTAGGTGTGTACATGTACAACAACTAGACACGAAACACCTCGTCTATATAGCTAACAATAATTATGCACTGTTACTGTATGCATACTGACTCCGAGTCTGGGTCAACGCTAACCTGCTCCCCTATTCTCCGTATGTGTTTCACCTCAGAAGCAAAGCAGGCCAGTGTGAAGTAGGCCGTGTAACATGTATACCTTCAGTACAACAAAAGTACACAAACACTGCAGGACAGACACTAAGCCCGGTAAGCGAAACGGCGACGGACCTGTGAATCATACCGCACCGAGCAGGACCGTATCAATTTACCACAGGCTCAGGCCTCATAATAGGGGACATTGTGGTCAGCCGGCAAACTGAAACTGAAAGGCCAAAAGCTCTGGCTCGCGTGATGTCCAACTTACTAATACACGTTTGTGACACCGACAGTCTGCGTTTGTGGCCAAAAAGGCGATCACATGCACACACTCGGGGGATTGCCATCCGGTGCTTTGGGACTGATATAAAGTGTACATGTCGTTGATACACCACCCCCTCCCTCCCTCATAATTATCCTCCGCCATCCCTGCGCCCTACATCAGTGCACGTTTACCATTAATACTGACAGAGTCGCTGAGCATTTCAGAAGTCAAGTTTTGAGCACTGATACGCCAGCATTTGTCTCAATCTGAAAGTCACGGGTTACAGTTTGGCAGTCGGTGCACATTCCATTCAAACGTGCCAGTTGGCCACTTCTACATTTCCTGGATTGCCCACTGTTTGCTTTCACTGCAGAATTTGACTGAGCATCCTTTAAATACTTCAAAAGCGCATAAGTTTTTGCAAATCTTACATGCATAGTACGCACTACAAGTGACTAACAAGTATTGGCACAGTGACAGCCCCACTCTTCCCACATCGAAGTACGGTGACGATGTTTTGACAAACACTCTTCTAAATATGATAACATTCGGAATTTGGGTGTGACGTGACCGCTGACCTGACCACTTACATGATTAACGTGCCTCGAACACACAGCTAAGTCAGTCTCACTGCAGCTGGCCTATTTTCAGCCGTGCCAGTGTGCTCCATATAGTGCGGTACAATGCACCGATTAGACACCTATTACGGACAATTTCAAGATATTACCCGACATTCTCTAAAGCCCGGCGACACTGAGAGCGTTGCTCAGTTATCAACTCGTCCGATTCATCTGACTCAGGAGGCCTCTCTAGTCTGCAGAGTTTGTAGTATACGAAGTACTTCTCAACGAGGCTAAATAAAAACCCAGAAGGAGCACAAAACAAAAGCGCCCCCCCCCCCCCCCCCGGTCCTCTCAGTATTAACATTATTACCTACTCTTCCCGTCGAATACAACTACGCACCAGTAATAATGGACAAATAAACAATAATCGGGATGGCGTCTGCTGCCGCGGCTAGCAAAGCGAAACTGCAACTAAACGTGACGGACGGAAGAAATATATTTTGACATAATTAGTCATCCAACTGGTTTTGACTATTGCCCACTCGGAAATCTTCCTCTTTTGAAAGCGACATCATCCGTGATTCCTATCTATCTATCCGATTCAGGCGCCGTTTAAGCCCTGCCTATGGCACCCGTACAGTAAAGTACTAAAACGCTGTCCTCCGCGGTAACAAAACTTGGCTAAGAAATGCAACAACTTCGGCAACAATGGGAATGATGATCGCGCGTTCCAAAGAAACGTAGGACCAAAAAGTACTTCGGAAGAAAGTAACATGGATGCTATGATGCTTCTCAATCATACTTTCCTCATTTCATTAACTATCTGAACTACGTTTTTTTTGTGTGTTTTTTTTTAAAAGCTACGTAGGTCATGATGAGAGGGTTTGGCCTGGTTGTTCTTTTGGTGCTGCTCTCTCTTTCCTCCTCTCCTTTGACGGCCGGTGTTGTTCAGTGCGACGGTGTGTGTGTGTGTGTGTGTGTGTGTGTGTGTGTGTGTGTGTGTGTGTGTGTGTGTGTGTGTGTGTGCGCGCGCGTGTGTGCTAAACCTCAACAGCACTGAAATACTGATAATAGTGATATGGACTTGGGACTGGTGCACGATCACGGTCATTGAAGTTGATGCGACACATCCGCCCTGTGGGCCACTACGTTGTCAGCCGGATCATATATATATATCCGATGTACATTATATATAGACTTGCATAATTCTTTGACAGGGACTGTATATATATTCTATATTGATCCGCGTAGATTTGGTGACTGAAATTCCTGACGGGACACGACTGAATGGCACCGGGTTCAGACCATCCCTCCCGGTGCCAAGCCTTGCTGGCTCATCCCTGTACTGAATTGCCGCCGGCTGTGACAGTCATAGACTGAGAGAAAGAGAAGAGGGCGGAGAGAAGGCGAGCGGCGGTGTAGAATCATTTACGGAATGCTGATCAAGACAAAGGTCGCCGCGGGGAGTGAATCACCTCCACTCCTTTCTGTCCCGCTAGCTCATCTACTTCAGTATGTGGTCCCGCTACGTAAGGGTACCACCTGGCCTCGCACGCCTCCTCGCACTATCTTTTCCGCGACAAGCCCTGATTAAGACGGAACTGAGTCAAGTAAAAGGTGCTGGAAGCAAACTGATAAAACTAAAAGCCACTCCGGCCGATTGTCTACAATTACAGATTTCCACATTTTCTGGCACAGGCAGCTAGAAGTAGGTCTCCGCCCTATCTGCAGCCAAGCGAGTCTTCTAAACATTTCTTTTTTCTTTTTTTTTTTCTGGCGGAGACTCAGTGACGTGTTTTGTTATCTGCGCTCTCTCAGTCTCTCTCTCAACGATGTTTTCATTGTTGTTAACCCGGTATTTGTGTTCAAATTCTCATTTTCTCCAGCGGCATGCACAGCGCTCTATCTGCACTTTTCAGTAATTCTAGAACAGTAGAAGCATCATGTTTGACCTCACTCCGTCACGCTGAGGCCGGCACACGCCGACGGAAACGGGTCCGATGCATTACTACACGCAATAATCCTTTTAGTTTCTGCTAAACAAACAGGCAAGAGACTGCCAGCCTACGGCCTAAAACGATTCTGATTTCCAACACTGAGCCGCACGAGACCACTGACGCCAGGTCCTTAGGGTCCTCGCCGCTACAGGCTGAAAAATCCATGCCTATGTCAACACTTATCAGTCAGTCAGTGACCGATGAGTAAACAGCGGAATGGCTCCTTCCTGAGGCCGGACCGATTTTGTCAGGGAACAAGCGTCTGTTGTAATCTTGGGGCAGCCGGCTGCCGAGTGTACGCGCACAATAGTTATGCCTTCAGCTTATAAGTTATTGTACAGCAGGTAGTGTGATGCGCTCATTTCCTCGAGACTTACTCTGTTGAGGAGGGGGAGGGACCAATAGGAATGTTTTTACATTTAAAGTATTTCAGTTATAACGCATACTGTATCCAAAAAGCAAACCAGTCAGTGCATGTTTGTGTTTTATTAACTGTTGGTTCAGTTTGGTGTTGAAGGGAATACAGAAGGGGGGTATGGTTGTTCCCCCCCCCCCCTTTTTTTTGGCAAATGTGTGTGTGTGGGTGTTGGGGGGGAGGGGGGTGTTTAGTATCAAATAATAAAAATTCACACTGGCCAGTAGTCATTCTCTGTGGATGAAATGATTTGAATGACAACAAAAATATACACCATTTTGTAAATTCTGGCTGTCAATGTGTCATACAACTATTACAAGAGCCATTACGTCAATGGAATATGATCCCAAAGCTCTGACTGTGCAGCACTGGCAGACTGATCCATTACGAAATGCATCATGACTCCAATCCACAAAAGGCCATTGGCAAGCCCATCAGAGAATCAATATACCATTATCAGCATTGACCATACCCAGCACTGACAGACTGTCTCTTAGGGCATTATTATTTATCACTGCAACTGTAGCGCCAGCCTGTCAGCGAATCTGTTACTCAGTGTCAGGGTCTGAGAGAAAAAAGTCTGTTTTTTAAACAAACAAATAAACAAAATGCTGTCATCAGTCAGTAGTCATGGCAGTTAACTCGTTCAGTTCTAAAAAATAAATAAGTGTATGGCATAAAAGTTGTCATTCAAGTTGTTTTCATGTTAGTGTCAACATACACATGTATAATTTGAAACTCAGCACACATCAACATAATAACGTGACTCTGACACAGAAAATAGTCACAGAGGCAAAGACTGAAAGACTTCAATTTTCTGAAGTACCAGGTGACAAAACGTTTCTGCCTATTTGAGAGTGAGGTGACGTTATGCATACACTTGGGAGCAGTCCGCCTCGGGTTAGCTTATTTTCTGAGACGTTTGACCCGAAAGCTTAACTGTGTGTAAGAACGCGGGATGGGCAAAGAACACACTAAGCCAGCGTGCGCTAGCTCTATGCCTTCATGTTCTATAGAATGACACCTCTTTTTTCATACAAACCTGCGGTGACATTGTTGGGCCACCTGGGCATACAACCGAGCAAAACTGCCAGTTTCAGTAACCGACTGGAGACATTTCTTCACAGTTTAGTTTTATGTCATGAGCATGTCAGTTAACAAATCGAGGTGTCGACAATTATCACTTCACCGACGGAAGGTGGGGGCTACAGGGTAAAGGACTGCGCGTGGTCTCCTGCAGCGGGAATGAATGATGAATGGGGGGGGTGAAAAACTGCAGGGACGCTCTCGGGGAAAAAAACAAACAAAAACAACAACAAAAAATGCTAGTGTAGAACTGAGTGTGGTCGAACAAACAAGTCAGCATAAAAAACAAAATAATTCGTGCGTTCGAACGAAAATGCATTAAAAATAAATAACATGCACACTAACAACAAGATGCGACAACGGCCGGACACTCACAGGTTTTCGCTCACGGTGCCGTCATCTCTTGTAATTTGATGCTCAGTGACAGAATATCCAAAGTAAGTACCCGGGGGACCACGTTTTATCACAGAGAACCTCGGATCCAAATTAAACCCACAGCTCACGGAGACTGTCACAATAAAGACAAGACATCGGCCTGTCCACGGACGCGTTTCCTGGTCCGCCATTCTTTCGGGTAGCCACTCAGGACTTGGGTTGGTGCTCAAGTCTCGGGGGATGCGCGTGTATCAACGAGAAGAGGTGAGAAGTACCTGCCTCTCGGAACTTCCGGTGCTTTCGTTTCTCCACTTGACTCTCACTCTGCGTTAGGTTACAAACGACCGCGGAAGAAATTTGCTTTCGGCCTTGTGACGTGAACAGTTTGCATTTGGCTCGGAACATTCGCCATGCTTTCCAGTCTCGTGAAACAACACCAGACACGCCAACAAGCTCGGAAGGAATTACAGGGTAAGCTTTGAGAAGCAGACAAAATCTTTCTATTTGAGGGGGTCTTCTATTGACCAAGGACCACAAATCCGATTTGCGCGCTGTAGTTGGTTATGCTTGTACATGTAGATCACCAATGAAAGATACGTTCTTGTTCGTGTAGCTGTTGTAAATAGCTCTGCATACGACAGCAGATCTTCGGCAGAGAATGGGTGCTTTGTGCTGCTGGTGTGACGCACAAAATGACCGTAACTTCCCGAACGACAGTGATGAACACACTGTTACTTTGTTAGTTTCGGTACGCAGTTAACTAACACACGCGCGCGCGCACACGCACACACACACACACACACACACACACACACACACAGAGTGACACAGAGTCTCCCAGAGGCATGTAGGTGTCTAGCTGATCTCAATCATATGAAAGGTGACAACTCATTCACGCTGAGAGCTAACCACTGCCTTGCATAGAATGATTATTTCCTCATTAAGGAAGCCTCCCCCTGTCACGATCAAGCCCCCCCCCCACCACCACCACCACCACCACCACCAAAAAAGAAAAACAAGTCAGTCAGGGTTTGTCTACTCTAGTGACTGATTCTTCTTTTAAGTTACGAGTAGATTTCAGTACTGATACTTCTGTGTGCAGAAAAGAGGAAGAGAGATGCCATCGTTGCAGCCACTGCACTGTCACATGTTCTGGTGGACCATCTCAATGCTGGGTTTGTTATGAAATTTAAACCGGTTGGAATCACAAGTCCTGGCACAATGTCGGACACTCCAGTCATACACATATGTTCGCATGCAGTAATGCTTGGTGCCCCACCACTCTGCAAAGTCAAAAAGCAACATATATATATATATATGCAAGCATGGCAGAGGCTATTCTCCCTATCTGGTCAGGGAGTTGACCATACCACAGAGCACTGGTCTTCCCTGAACTACTGCTCGGAAATTCCCAACTGGTGTGAAAGAAATCATTAGGCTATCAATACAGCAACCTGACTGTGAAGTTAATTTACCCCTTGTGTTTAGTGAAGTGATGTTTTGGTAGGGTATAGTGAACACTAGACATTCATCAGTTTGTGTCCAATTGTATTATGCATATATATGGCACATGATGATTATACTAGCCAGAAATGGTTGGGGGAATAGGTGAAAGGCAATAAACTTGCTTGATGAGTTAGGGGGATGGTCGCTGCCAACATGCTGTACTGCACACAAACACACACACACACACATACATATATATGGCCCAGGCTCAGAAAAGGCGTTGAGCGACCCTGACATGCACCCCCTATCCCGTTCTGCTCGTTTTTCTTCGTAACGGCAGAACTGTTTCATCCTTTACATGCACCAATCACAAACATGATAATAAAGTTCACCCAAAAAAAGGTTTTGTCACTTACTGTTGGGGGTTTTGTGAGTTTTATCGCGGTTTTTCTGCGCCGTCGGCGGCGGTTTTCGTGTTCGGAAAAGCAGACACGCGATACAGTACCTCATTGCGGAAGCAGTTATCAAAACCAAAACGTTGGCCAGTTTTCGCAAACTTGCATGATCGGCGGAGAACATATCAAAGAAGCAGTCAGTGCGTTCTTTGATTGCTGAAGAGTTTATTTTTTGCAGCAATAAACCGAAGATCGCGGCTGCATTGTACATCATAAGTTTGGGTTAGAAAATCGATCGATAATGACTTCGGATTTCCACTTCCAGTTCTCGCACGAAAACGTCTTTAGCAAACCGACTGCATTGGCACAAAAACGTGCAAGGTAGGATGCCAAAAAAGAAAGAAAAAAGTTTGCATAACTATGAAAACAGACCGACTCAATTTGCGTTTTCTAAAATTGGTGTTCTGATACGATAACGTACAGGTTTGAATCGCGCGGTCTCGCTAGGCAACGCAATCAGCTGTGACCCACTTCCATGCTTTGAAACCGCACTTGGTCACTTCCCATTGTCGGACGCGCATCGTGGGATAATGGCAACCGATTGTCATGTATCACCAGGTAAATTTTTCGTGTTTGGTCCGTACTTTTTATGACGTACAAATTTTAGCCATCAATTTTCAATTATCGGGAATTTACTTTCATGTTATCTGTCTAAATTTCTGCCTTTGTGATAGCGTGTCATCCTATGGAGACATCGGACTTACCACGCGAAATTTGACATGCACCGTGTAACTTTTTGGGCCATTGTTTTACACACACCTGTCTCCGCATCAGTGTTTGCTGACAAACAAGAAAGATTTTCATAAAAGTAGCACATTTAGTTGTTGCCGGCTTGCATGATAAAACAAAATAACGATCAAATGGCCCGCCTTCATGACCTGAGCGATTGAAAATAGATTTTGATTTGAGACCATGATTTGGACTGGGTACATCATTTACGGGGAAAAATGTAACACGATGACGTACTCAGCGAACTTTTCAAAGAATACAGTATACGCCGGTTATAAGAAACTCGAGGGGGGTGAATTTTTTGGTTTCTTATATCCGAGTTTTCTTATATCTGAAAGTCGGATATAAGAAAGTATTTTGAAAAATATTTCTTATAACCGAGTTCAGTGAAAAAAAGGTTTAAAACATTTCTTTTTTCTCAGTTCGTGTATGTTTTGCATTAAATTAAGAAATATCTGGTTTCTCTTAAAGACCTGCACAGAATATATATGTGTAGAGGTAATATACACCAGTGCGCTTGTGTCCTTCAATGTCAGATTTTTTTGTTTGAACATGAAAATACTGTTTTTGCTTCCCAACTGTAGCGCTGGCGGTCATGTGGTAAGAAAAAAACAAAACAAAAAGAAAAAAAAAACAACCAAACCAACCAACCAACCAACCAAACAAACAAACAAAAAAGAACTAAGGGGAGAGAGAGAGAGAGAGAGAGAGAGAATTCCCTTGTATTTATAGGATATATTAAAAGTGCATTATGTATCAACTTTTGATCTATAAAACACTCGTCCCATTGCGATGCTTTCCGTGTCTAATTTGGCTGAAAAAAGCTGCAAATTAGCTTTTTTTTCTGTTGGGAGGGGGAAGGGGGATGGAGGAAAGATGGACCACGCATATTGTCAAAGAAAGGAATAGATCAACATTTAGTCTAATACTGATAGTTTTTTTCTCCTTAACGCGAGCCCTGTAGACAGAGACAGACATACAGAGAGAGAGAGAGAGAGAGAGACTGAGCTCCCAATCAGGCAAAAAAACAAAATAATAATAAAAACAACATATAACAATAGAACAACAAAAATGCATCTCGTATTTTTTCTTCTTGCCAACATTCAATTTTGCACGGAACACAATGGTAAAGAACCAATTCAAGAAAAGAAAATCATGCGCCATCATGTGCCTGTCCTAAGTGACGTCAGACCTGACCTGTTTTCTTAGAATGAGTGAAATTTTCTTGGAAATGTACTTTCGGTTTCTTACAATGAGTGAAATTTTCTTGGAAATGTGCTTTCGGTTTCTTATATCCGAGTTTTTGTATCAAGCGGGACAAGAAATTTGCTTTCCTAAAACCGAGTTTTCTTATAAGCGAGTTTCTTGTATCCGAGTTTTTGTAATACATAATAAAGAAGAGTTTGGCCGGGGGAAAAAAATTCGTTGGCAATAACCGAGTTTTCTTATATCCGAGTTGCTTATATCCAGCGTCCACTGTACTATGTAAACTAAAAGAAGTGACCCGTGTAATTCTGAATATTGCAAAACGGGGCATATGCTTCCTTCCAAAAGAAACACTTGTAGCCTAAAATCTTCAGTTCGTACACGTGGTCGAGTTCATCACTGAACACAAAGGATGCATACGTCTTTGTCGTGTTTCGTGACGCACAAGTAGGAATGTGAAGAGTTTTTTTCAAAGAATGAGAAATTCACACACACACACACAAAAATAACCAAAGAGAGCTGTGAAATGATGGCAATTCATGTAGCCATACATGTAAAACTGATACATCTGATCACATATTTTTTGTTGGTAATATGTGCATCAAACAACACCAAACTGACTCTGGACTATTTGGTGTTCCGTGATGCACTTCCTCATAGATTAGTAAGTGACAATCAGAATGCTTTACATTTCTTTACAGGGTATGCGCTTGAAATGATAAGGCATTCTCAAACAAGTTACATATCTGTTTTTGTGATATTGGGCAGTTAGGGTCTGATCAGCACAAAAAAGTGTCAAGTCTTTCGTGTTAGATGACACGCACTACATTGTAGTTTGATGCTTTTAGTTCCCATCTACTATTATTTTCAGGCCAGAATTCATAGCTTTGCCATGAAAACCCTTGTCCTGTGGTAAATGTCTGTTTTTTCCCACTTTGCACTGGTTGTGTGTGATTAAAAATCCATTTTTCATGTTATTTGGTGTTATGTGACTTACACAGGGTGCTTAGAGATAGAAATATTGGTTGATAAGAGTAACATACAGTTGCAAAGGAGGAGAATGATCAATAAACACCATGTTGTTCATCTTTTCTTGTCAGTGTGCTGCTTTGTGGTTTCTGCCTGCCTGTTTTACCTTTGATATTGAGGATTTTCCCCTTGTTTTGGTGTTAGATGACACACACACCTGAGTTTATCTTGTGTGAAGGAGAAAAAACTCCACACTTTAGGTACAAGCATAACTTTTTTCAATTCATTTCATTGTCACATCTGTGCAATGTAAGCATTTCTACCACATTACGAATCCTGCAGAGATTTTTGTAGTGTATTACATCCAAAATGTTGTGTTTTGAAAACCAAGTTCGCAATTTTTAATCACTGTTCAGGAAAACGCTTCACAACTCCACTCTTTACAGGCAGGTAATACTCTTTTCTTCTGGAAAACTCCATCATGTGCAAATAAACACATCAAGGTCAAATTAAGTCATCTTAAGATTTAAGAAAAGTACTTTATTAGTATAAAATTGAAAACTTTGGTGTTAGGATGATGTACACGCAAACTGTTCACCAGAGAGAATCACAATTAACCATAAAGATCAGAAAGTTCACGAGTAAAGTCCTTCCTAAGTAGTTTCATCAACCTAAGAATGAGATGGAAGGGGAATGTATCCTTTGGTACATTAACAGTGTTTTAGGATATCAGTTTGGTGTTATGTGACACACACCGGCTGTGATGCAAAATTTGTTTTTCAGTAATAACTTCAAAACCTGCTAATGTATCCGAAAATGGAAGTCATGGTAAGGTGTAGGAACTGTAGCAGCTTCCATATCCACCAAACACGAAAATGAAGGTAATAATTTATTTGTTGACTTTGATGTCAGGTTTGCTCAACACCTTTTCTGAGCCTTGGCCATATATATATATATGCATATGCTCCATTTAACTGCTCAGGGCTCAACACATTCCATTACCTGGGTAGGCAGGGAAGTAAACTGTCATGTAGTGAGTATCAGGTGGTGATTCCATAGCATAGATCTATTTGTTCCCCCTTTGTCTCCTCTGTTGCTACCGAGTTCAGCCATGCACAGTCAGCCGCAAATTAGCCTCTGTTGCTTAAGCGGCCTAAACCCAGAAATAACTATCAGCCATGCACAAAGCATACACTGCACATAATGATCATTACTCCATAATAATTGTTTTTATATATATCCTGTCAGAGGCCATGCATACAAGCTGGTGTCTTTTCTGGCAAAAGGAATGGAGGGATGGGTAAGTTAATGTTGGTTGGGTCGGTGAAACTTTTTGTCGGGGGCGCCTGGTGGTGAGTAGGTTTTCAGAAAATATGTCCAGGTATTTGAAGCTGGGAGCTATAGAAGCACAGACTATGTGGCAGACAGACTACCACTAGTACCAGCCATATTTTATTAACTTAGAAAATACATGTTTACTTACAGAGTGGCTCAGGCCTATGTGAACCAAAAGAAGCTGGACACCGAAACAAGGATTCTGCAGGCAAATGCTGCACAATTCTCCAAGCAGACGCTTCAGTGGCTGAAATTGGTAGAGGACTTTAACACTGCGCTTAAGGTACAAACTACTAATAACTATTGGTAAACGATTCACATGATGTTGACTAAAATGACTTTCACAATACTTTGTGATGAATGGCATTTATTGTTGATTCCACCTAGATCTAAACAACAACAAAAAACATACTTATCACGCTCTGGGCACTGGAAAGAAATCAGACATTTGTGAAAATGGTCCTGTTTACATGAGCTCATAATACCATCCTGAGAGTGCCCTGTCAAGTTTACACTGGATGAGCTGCCCCGAAAGCGCACCCCTCTCGGGCTACCTACAGGAGGTAGTCTGGGAGTGCTCTGGCTCTGGTCACTTTTGCATCTTCAGCAGCTCATTGGTGGGCCATTTCTGTATGGATGATATCCAAGAAAGAGAGAGAGAGTCTTGACTTCGAAAGAAAAGAATGGAAGGTCAAATGAAAACTGCTGAAATCATAACGGCTGACCAAAAAGCACCTACTGGTTAGCTTAGAAGAGACCGAAATGTAGGCATCCGCTCATGAAGTATTTGAAATCCCCATGCAAAGCCTTAAATAAAGCTTCAGCATTATGAACTGTTCAGTCAGACACACATAGCTCTCAGTCGTAATAAGAGATTTCAATTTAAATTGCTTATTTCGCATTTCATCTGAGTACATGTAGTACAAACTCCTTCACTGTTACACCTCCATCCAGGCAGTTACGCAGCTCCTCTGACACTAAAGTTCTGTGTACCCCCTCAGTGAGAACTAAAACATATGGTCAGAGATCCTTTTCCTTTCAGGCTGCAGCTCTTTGGAACCAACTTCCTTTATCACTTAGACACACAGAGTCCAGTGCCAGCTTCAAACGCTGCCTCAAAACCCACCTATTTAAAACCGATTACTGATTTATTCTGCCCTTCCACACCGTGTCAGCCTACTTGTTGTGAGATATTGTTTAACTTTGAATGTTCCCTGAGTCTGTGTGTGTGAAAGTGGTGTATGTAGTTATGATGTACGGGGCTTAGAGCCTGTTTTATTTCATGTATAGACGCCTTATAAATCATCATTATTATTATTATTATTGTTACAAAGATGGTAGTGATGAACACGTGCTTTCTGGGTGGAGCCATCTTGAATACTTGGCATTTCTAGTAACCATAGAGCACATGACATATCAACTCCCTCTCTAAGATTCTGTAATGTAAACACCGGGGAACGCTGTCAGTGTGATGGGCTTTCAGAGCGCCCTCAGACCACTCTGTAATGTATATAATAATAATAATAATAATAATAAATTGTTTTTATATGGCGCAGAAAATCTTCCCAAGAGAGCACTCAGTGCGCGCCACACACACACACACACACACACACACACGGCGGATGTGGGATACAGGGGAGGATACGGTAAAAATGTTAGTGGAAAGCTTGCCGAAACAGATAGGTATGCCTTGAACTGTGACAGAGTTGGGAGGTTCCTAACGGAGACGGGCAGTGAATTCCAGATTTGGGGAGCAGAGTAACTGAAGGAACGTTGGCCATAAGTTTTCAGACTGACACGGGGTATAAACTATACTATTGTAGGAGGGGCATACTTGATTTTTAAAACCCGCAGGAAATTATAGTACCTTTTGTTTGTAAAAGTTGATTACTGTGTGAGCTTCTTGCTGCCTATGGTTTACTCATATTCTGTATTTATAACCCTTCCTTAAAGTTAATAATCACGTTTGTTTTCGTAATCTTGCAGTTTTATTTTTGCAGTGCAAGTCATTAGCGAAGCTGTTCAATATCAATACATATAGATTTATTAGTCCTGTATTCATGAAGTCACTGTCCTCGAATAAGTATCTTTAATTTTACAGGAAATCGGGGATGTGGAGAACTGGGCCAAAAGTATTGAGACAGACATGAGGACAATTTCTTCAGCTTTGGAATATGCTTATAGGAAAAGTAAGTTGAAACCGTGTTAACAGGCGATCCGTTACATGCTGTGTTTTGTTGGAGCTATGATTTAAAGCACCTAAACAGATTCAGTGTTTGTCTGTTTTACATATTTGTTGCTGCTTTACGTCAGCAAACAAAAAAAATAGACCCTAATGTGACCCCTGATACAGTGCTTGTCTAGATCAGGTTGGACTGTTACATTAGGTGAAAGTTCTAGAGAGGCAAAAGCCTCCATGGCTTCCTTGTGACATGGGTCAAGGTCATTCAAAAATATGATATATTTTGAAAGGTCTTACGGCTGTCTATCAGCATGTAAAGTTTGGTGCCTCTGCTGTTTGTGGATTCTGAGAAAATGCCAATGTTGAGGTTTTGCACACACACACACACACACACACACACACACACACACACACAGAGACGACCGAGGGTTGTTACACAGACTCCCATTGTTACACAAGGGAGCCAAAAACCACACAATAATAAGGGCAGCAGCTCAGGCCGCCACCTCATTATAAACTCAATGTGTCAATAACCTCAAATAAAAAAAAATGTAAGCTGTAATATTGCGATCACCGTAACTCTTTCTGTGTGTGTGTGGTTTTTTTTTTGTTGTTGTTGTTTTTGTTTATGTTTGGGTTTTTTCCCTGAGATAAGCTTGGAATTCACTCAGTTTTGTCAGTCTTTTGTTTTCATCCTTTTTTCTTTCTTTTTTTTTTTTCTTTTTCTTCATTTTTTAGATGAATGACTGCACCTTTAGCTGCAATGCTTACTTGCCACATTGACTGTGGTGCATGCATACTGAGATGCACAGTTTGTGAAATGAACATCTGCCGTGGAGTGGAACGGATCATGGGAGTGCAATATTCTTTACCTGCAAGACTGCTGCTGTTGGCTGAAGGAAGACCATAGCTCTGTGTGTGTGTGTGAGTGTGTGTGTGTGTGTGAGTGAGCGAGAGAGACACACAGAGAGAGAGACCACAAGTACAAGCTTTTGGGTAGTGCTGTGCAAACTTGAAAGTTACTGCTTGCTGTGCTGGTCATTCAAGAGATTGAATCAATCTTTGCCCTATGATCAGCATTTAAATTTAAATTAACACTTTGAATTTTCAGGCACGTGAGTTTGTGCAGTTCATTGTCATTTCAGTCATGAGCTGTTTTGTTGTTGTTCAGTAAGCATGGGGCTACACCAACTCAAGAGTTTGCTAATTCTGATTATATACATGTACATGTTGTTATAACCTCAGGGTGTGGGAGGGCATCTTGATAAAAATGAATTTATTTTGCCTGTATTATAGACATGTTTGCTTTGTAATTTAGGAAGATGTTTGTATACATGTATGTATGCATACATCTGCCAGGATGTGAGAATATGTTCGAGTTATGTATGGAAATAAATACTGTTTGATACCAAGTGCATTTTATGTCTGGATGTGACTGCCAGGTGTCATCAGCACAAAATTTTCCTTTGACTGAATTTTCTTGAGATTTGTGTTGCACCAAAGTTGTATGAGAACAAAAACAACATGGTTCATGTAAATACATCTGACCTGACTAGTAAACATTTTGCTCTGTATACAAAACAAATGAGTCTTGTTCAAGGAAGTGTTTAAAAGGTTTTATATATTTTCTGAAAATTGAAATGGTGATGCAAACAACATTAAGACAATACAGTGAATGTGACTTTTCTATAGCATGAAATTGGCCACCACTTTTCTTGGGTGGGGGGGACACAAACACAATGAAAGTTGTCTAAGAAATTCATTCAAACATGTACCCCTAATCTTGTTCTGTGAAGAAATAAATGGGCGAACATACTCAAGACAATGTGAGTAATAATGAAAACATGCACATTTGAAGGCAAATTCAAATAAATGTCAACATAAGCATGACTAACTGAATACCAGTACTATGCTAATAATTAGCAGCAGTACTTTACACATGAAACAAATTTGACCCCGTCCCAAACCAACATGACACACCAGGAACAGTCATGCGACCAATCGAACTATGCTGAAAGATGTACAATGAAAGGTCTTCTACACTAAATATTGTTCTTGTTTGCAATTTCTTGATCATCAAACATGCAGATTTCTTGATAAACAACAAAACCATAATAAACAGTGGCAAATCCATCGCACCTTGTCCTGTGCAACATTCTTGTCTCAGGTAAGCCCCCAAAGTGTCGTGAAGGGGCCAGATACCAGTCTTTGGTATACATTCATTTGCAGATGTGGATGAACCACAACTGAGAGAAATGACCCTAGAAGCACGGCCATATTATATTTGCATTACCTGTCCCTGTGTTTGTATTGTGCTCAGCACTTTTTGCATTGTTAATTTGATTCCTTCACTTAAAGTGCAATTTGTACTCCATCATTACTGTTATATTTGTTCAATCATGCGTTTGGATGTGCTTGTGTCTACGTTTACTATTTTACTAATTTATTTTTTGTCTTAACAAACACTTTGACAAAGACCTCTCAGAAATTCACTCATTCAACAAAAAGCCCAAGAGAGGATGCTTTGGGACATAACTAAGTCAATAAACACTTATTTTTGCACAGGACCAAATGAAATAGATGCGCCACTGTCTGCCTCCACCACAGCTTCATCAAAGAGCTATCATCATAAGCCCAGCTTACTGCACAGTGCCGAGGGGGTGGGTCACATGATTATCCCCCACGTAATACAATCCTACTTGAAGTTAAAATCTAATCTGTCACATCCATATGCGATAAGATTAAGAGATTTCAGCATGATGGTCACCTGCCAGTGTGTGTGTGTGAAAAAAACAAACAAAAACAAAAAACAGTCTGAGTCATCAATATAAAAGATGCAATGTCATGTGTGTACATGCAAATTTATAAACATAACTTGACTTCTTGTTCACTCCAACCAGTGCTCTGGAGTCACAGCGGTGATTGTTGCACACAATGTATTTTCTTCAAGTATTTCCTTCAAGTCATCATATATTTGCATTTACTTTTGTTGCTCTGTGTCTGCAAACACACATCACTTAGCATGCATGATACTGGTCTATCTCTCATCACATACTGGTACTGATCATCTTTCACCTGCAGACGCTTGAACAATTTGGCAAAGGGAACATTGCTCCAAAAGTTAAACATTGATCAAACATGGTCTTTGCTGCTGGCGCTGCGTGCAGTGACACAACACCCTGATATGAACAATAAAACACAAAAGAGGTCATGAGGAGTCTGTCATTTCAAGCTCCAAGTCCTCAATCTCGTCTATGATCAACTGCTTTCTGCTGACCTTTTCCAGCTGATCTTTGTCTGGGTTTTTCAACTCCCCAGAGGTTATCCTGCTCTCCAAGTCTTCAATCTGTTTCAGCTTTTTCTTCAGATTCTTCAGTTTCTTGGCCAAATCAGGTTTGGCCTCACTGCCATCCTGCACAGCGGAAGAAGTGTCTTTGTGTTCAGCTATTTTTGCCTGCTGCATTCCTCTTGTGACATCGGACACACTGGATGGGTTTGCCTGTTCCTGTTTCTTCTTTTCCTTCCTCTTCGCATTTTTCTTTGCTGCCTTGGACATGTGTACTTGAGATGGGGTTGTTTCCTCTATGGCTTTCTTGTTTTGTTTCATCTTTTCGACATCATCTGGGGCAAGGCCAACTGGATGTGTGGGGCGACCTTTCACCCACTGTGTGCCTTTGCTTTCAAACCTAACAACATTAAAAGACAGTCAAAACCTATTATTATTTATCACAGTTCAGTAGTACATGTACACATAATGTTATTGTAGGATATTCTTCTTGTTTCAAGATGACCAGTGTGATAGTTTGATGGAAGCTGAATCTGGAAGGCAAGCAAGGGCAGTGTGCAAATCATCATGGCAGTCTTTTACTCTGGAGTTGGTGGTGGTGGTGGTAGGTGTTTTGGGTTGTTTTTTTCAGAGATGAGCTGCTTCTTTTAAGAAATGTCTTTATGGGTGGTGACATATGATCAGCGTAATGTTCCTACGGGTAACATAGCAAGATCAGAAGAAAGATACATGTAGTTCTACTACAGGTGGCAGTACTTGTTTACGTCTCGCTTACGACTCTGAGGCAGAGACAGCTTGTTTCTCTGAGAGAAACTTTTCTGAAGGTTGCAACAAAAGATGTGCAGCTCTACCACTGACAATACTTGCAGAGGTTTTCTTATACAGTGATTTATACATAATGCATTGGGGATTTGCAGTTTGTGGTAGTCAGTCATTCCATTGAACATTAGCTACCTCACTGCTAGCTGGTCATTTGTTTTGAACTGCATCCATTAGGTCACCCAATTTAACAGTACATGTACTTACACTGGAACCTCTTCTTGTGGAATGTATCCGTCCTTAACCCGTCTAGCTTTTCGCCATGTTCCATCTGGGCGCTGACTAGCTGGAATTATCATCTCTCCTAGAAAAGTAAATAATCCAGGAAATAAGTAAGTCCTCATATATAAATCTGTCTTAATTATGTGCAGGTAACTGTCCGTAATGCAGGAATTTTTTTTTTCCCAAGGGATGGTAAAGGCTGAATAAGTGCCAGAGCCTCCACCTTTCTTTGACAGGAGAGGCCATGGAACACACCGGTGACGCGGCTATCCCAATTCTGACCGGCTTGCGGCGTTGAGCGGTAGCGTTGCTTGGCCGCACGCGACTTCTCTCAGAAAATCATCTGCGCTGTACACGTGAAAGCTTGTCTCGACCTGAGGTTGGCCTGTCTTGTCGCAAAAGGTCTCTGTTCAACTCGTAAGTGGTTTTTGTGGTGCTACTTGCGCGTACACTCACGTTGGAAACAATTTAGTCTCGTTTTCTGTAGAAAATTCACTTTCATTCGCGATAATATAAAATTACAGAAAGGAAAGTCAAGTTTATGAAAACGTCCTAGTTTTATAATATGTCTTGCGGCCATACCTAGAAAATTATTGCAATTTGTGGCTTACATCGCGCGCAGTTCGAGAAAGAAAATTGGTAGTGAACATTTTGTGGTTATGAACCGGCACTCGCCCCGGCTAAGAACCAACCTCTATTTGGTTTGTGCGTGGCTAAGAACCGACCAGCTTCTCCTTTCTTTTCTCCTATGCGAATATTATGATTAAGGGGGTTTTAGGTGTCCCATTTCAGATGAAACTGTCAGGGAACGTAGTGGATAATAACCTACCAGTGTTATTTTCAAAAAATATTTCCCTACCCTTCCAATTTCAACCCCCTCCCCCCCCCCCTCCTCCTTTTTTCCACAACCATATCTCCTCGCTTCACAATTAAGATAAAAGAAACAAAGACAACCATATTTACTGAACTACTTATTTTCTTTCCACAGAAATGACCACACCACAGACATCATCCTCATCTATCAATATCAATTATCCATCTTCACTCTTCTCATCATCATCACCTGAAAATATTTCAACCTACACAACACCGGAACACACCCCAGCTTACACCGCAACACACACCACAGCTCACACTACAGACACAAACACAGAACACTCAACAAACACCATAACACACACCATGACACACACCACAGATACAAACACAGAACACGCAACACAAACCACGACACAATACACAATCACTTCAGAGGAATTGGAAATCATTAACAGAGAATTCGACAAACCCATGGACACATACACAAGAGACACTGACACAGCACTGCAACACTTCTACATTGCACACCAACTAAACCAACTCATCACTGACATCCACTCACACAACACCACCACCAACAACATACTTCCAGCGACACTCACATAATTATGCACCACATCTCACACTACCAGGCGCAACACACTTCTTTATGCAAAACTTACTTACAGACATCAACCTTAGAATCAAAAGTGCACTCATACACCGCATAATGGACCTTCAATCATACCACAACAATCAAGTCTACTCCCTACTGAACACAACAACACTTACAGACAACATAATGAACATAATGGACAGATTGAAACACATGATCACACGTACAGGAACAGACACCACATATGACAATACTTGACGCATGCACTAATAACACACCTCTACCACCACGCTTACGCATGCCCACACCTACACAAACACCTGCATCCACACCTAAACCTGTGCACACACAAACCACATCTACATCTGCACCACCCCCATCCACACTTACACTACCCTCACACTCATCCACATCTGCCCCACTCTCAACCAAACCACCACCCTCATCCACACACACACCTGAACCACCCTCATCTGGACCCCTACCTGAAGCACCCTCATCAAGCAAACCTGAACGTACATCAACATCTTCCACATCCGCATCTAAACCACCCTCATCTACATAATTATACGCACACACCATTCACATCCACATCCACATCTGCACCCACATCATCCTCATCACACCCCAAATACCCTGCACTGAAACCACGACACCCATACACAACATCCAAATACGCCACACCAGACAGAACACACAGACCACTCTTACCTTCACCACACTGCAGAAAAAAACGTTACTTCCAAACCCAGCCACACACCCACACAGATGCCCACGCACACCACTTCTACAGACACCTAACAAACCAGCACACACTCACACTGATAAACACTAACCAACACACACGCGCACTGATACACACCACAAATCATACATTTGAAGCCATAACTCCAAATCATCTTTCATACTCATTTTCATTCTCATCTCCATCTTCACACGAAATTAAAAAAAAAAAAAAAAAAATTCATCGCACCACTGTAAGTGTTCCTCCTCTCACTTTTTGGATGGTTTGTTGGTTATAATACTTTTATTATTCCTTTCCATTAAAAAAATCTCTGGATGGGGTTACTGGGTAAAGTCGATGTCTTCTTTCCATAAACAAAACAAATCCAAACCTAATAATTATATGAATACATGTTTTCCACAGTTTCCCTGGCATTCACATGAGAAACAGTCACCTAACTACATGGGATCATAGATTAAGACTTCCAGGTCTATTCACTGGCGCTAGTGATGTATAGCTCAGATAGTACGGAATGACCTTGAAGTTGTCTAACTAAATGCTGCGTTGGTATTTCCTGTTGTGACCGTGTCAGTATGCAAACGTGTAACTGTTAAAAATACCGCAGACACCTTCGTTGTTCGCAACTTTTCTTCAGCCAGAAATGTGGACTATTGGCCGGTTCATATCCAAGGAGGCAGCAGGTTCATAGCCAGCATCAAACCAGACGGTTGGCCGGTTCTTAGCCGAGGATTTCGCACTGCTCTGATATTTTTTTAAATTGCGAAAACACTAAAGCATTCTACGTCACAAAATTTGGGATGCAAGTCACAAAGATATCACGGATACGTGTCTGTTTTGAAACTACTGGAATTAACGTGGTATTTTTTGTCAGCTTCGTGTTAAACTGCAAAATAGCTCTCGAGTCTCATTGCAGTCGAACAAATATGACTCGTGTCCTTACATGAATAAAATTTTCGATATAAAATCGCTTTGGGTGGGAAGATGAAAGTCTTACTGATATGTGCATATAACAATATGATCAAATTCATTTCAGTTCTTAGCTTTCCTGGCAGCATTCTTGCACATCACCGCATGTGTGTCGCGCTTTTCCGGCCTAAAACAGTCACTGCGATCGACAGCCGGTTGGATTTGCGGCTTAGCCGCGTCACCGGTGTGTGGAATGTTTAACAGAAAATCAGCATGCACACAGACACTGGTTTTGTGCTACTCAGACAAAACTTTAATGGATAAGTAAGAAAGCTGCTTTCCAGTTCCACCACACTTCAATCGGCCAGGCTGGTGGGAAAAAGTCACCGCTTATCGAGATCTGTTCACAGGGTGTATCCTGTTTTTAAGAAAGGTGTTCAGACTGATTTTTCCTGGCATTATACTAAGGCACTCCCCATGTAAATCAATAGACAAGATGAGTGCATCTCGTTTTAGGCAGACAGCCGTTCTGTTGCAGATTGGGGACAAACCAGGGAATTTGGTGGTGGATACACATTCGGTAGGTTTTGCGTGCTTCTTGAAACTGCTGAAGTGTCATGACTTATAACAGTGGATCTGCAATGCAACAGAGAGAGTAAGCTAGCCCTCATCTGTTAGATTGTATCACCTGTTTTCTCATCACGAACGACTCCTTCCCGTTCAACACCCGCCATGCTGGATTTGTAGAGGGAGAGAACTGTATGGCACGCGTTCACGATAGCTCACACGAATTTTCGGGGTGTTTTGCCCGATAGAGTTGTAGTGTGGCTCAGTGCATTATTTTATGCAGTGAAATGTGGTAGACGCTTGACAAAACTGAGTCACATACTGCAGGCGCAAACGTTGCACGCTTGGTGTCCCTGGCATACAAAATGTCTTTTACAGAAAATTCAGTATAAAATCAGCCTGAATATATCAAGGCCGGAATGATCAGGGTGATTTTGTATTTCATATCCACTGCAGACCTTTAACACATTAGGGTGGGTGTTTGGGGGTTTAACGTCCTTTTCCACCACATAGGGCGATATCAAAGACGGGGCAACGATGAAAAAGCCAGCACAAATATGTGACCCCAGCCGGGATCGAACTCACGACCCGAGCATTAGAAGTCCAACGCTCTACCATTCGACCACCCCGGCTCCCCGTTAACACATTAGAAACACATGTATATGCCACATGTTTTTCATTACTATGAATGTAGGCTGCAGTGTCCATAGCTACAGAGCACACTGTGTACCTAATTACAAGTCAGCTATGACTGCATGTATTTTCATTTTCGTGTGTGTGTGTGTGTGTGGTGTGGTGGGTGTGTGCGCTCTGAGTCTGCTTTTCAGAGACGGGCGCCTTATAAATATGCTGTATTATTATTATTATTATTATGATGTACACTTGATCAAAAGACTTCATCAGCTGGGCCTCATGTCCATTTGTTTCTTACATTGCACAACACTGTCACAGATTGTAAGCATGTCATTTGATAAATGGAATTTGCTTGTTTCTCCACAAAAAGAAACGGTCTTAGCTTCTAGGATATTATGGTTCCAATTACTAACTTCCACTCCAATGGCAATGCCACACACACACAAGACCACAAGAAAAAAAAAAAAAAAAAGAGGAACGGCCCTGTCCTACAAAGTTGTTCTCCAAATTTCATGTTATTTTGTCTGTTTTGTTGTTATTGTTGCCGGTTCTCCCCTCTTCAAGTCCTACCAATGACACTAAATCCGGGGGGGGGGGGGGGGGGGGCTGTTATTCTTACTGTAATACTAAAGCTACAATAGTGCAGTAGTTCCTGTCATATGTGCAGTTGTTACACGTGACACGTGGCCTTATACGCAAATGACCCCTACCTCAGAAATATTTTTTCCCCACTAAGTCTATCAGAGCTATGCTACGAACCTATCCAGTATAATTGGATGAACTTCCCAAATCTACAAAATGAAGGCATTTGAACAATTTTTTCCGAAAAAAAAACGTAACATGACCGATTTTTAAAATTGGGCAATAACTTCTAAAAATTCGGCAAAAGAAAAATCATGAAATGCCGGCCTGGAGAATGTGACTGCCCACGTCATCTCAAATCACGGAGCCCTTCAACGAGGTGGTTTAGGAGATAGCCATGATTACATCCGTCCACACACACACACGTCGCACAACTCCCACAAAAAAGAACGCAGCTCCATAGTGTGCACGCAAGGTGTCTCTGACGCAGATTTCATTATGTCAATGTGTGCGGGAAAGAATGTATTGTCTGAAGAAACGTCACAGTCTTGTTCTGTATCACTGAAACTTGCTGCTGTGCGCAGTGAAATCTGCCCTATCCCATAAACTTGATAAAAAATAAAAAAAAACCTATTATCATGGGCATTTTGCACTTTGTGGAGGTAAATCTCAACTGCCAATTAACCTGATCTCCAGCTTTGTACAACCCTCTCTTGTCCCGAACTCTCTCTCGCAGATGCTGACTAACATACATACATGTACAAACACAAACACGCTTGTTGTTTTTTTTGTCATTTTTTTTTTTTTTTTTTGCTTTATTACGACTGAATATATGTAATATGATCTACCGTAACAATGACTCCAGTGATAGATGTAATATGTATGCACACACAACACGCAAAAAAAAAAAAAAAAAAAAATCTTATTGAATGCTAAGCTTCAGTGTTGCAGATTGGTACTTCAGTTTCAATTCCTTCTTTTCTCCAACTAGTCCAAGTGACTGTCTCTTTATGTTGGCCTATGACTCCAGGCACCACATACATCCTTCAGAAACATACACACTAAAATGTCTTGCACACTCATGTCGTTCAATTTCACAGCACAGCGAACAGATTCTGGTGTCACTGAGACTCAAACTTGCCAAGGAGATCACCATCACGGAACAGGAAATACTCCTGAAAATGAAACACCGGTAACAAAATGATACTGATGATAATGAATGCATAGTCACAAACTATGCATTCCTTGGAACTGACCCTTGAGTAGTGTGCACACGCATTACAATAATTTCAGTTACAGGTACTAGCAATATTTTTAGAATACACAAGAAGAACACACAATGACATGTATCAAAACCGCAGACATGTACTCCACAGTTGTATTGCATCCTGTTTTAGTTCATTACTGCTAGGTGCTTCACCATGCAGGGGATTTGAGGTAGACCTTACTGACCCATATTAAACCAGAATTTACCCACGTTAAAAATGTGTAAAAGGCCCAGGGAAAGGTAGTCAACAAACTCTAGAAAAATTAGTAGCAAAGTAATTTTAACCCAATGCATATTCCAGACTACCTCTATAGCTGTTCGAGTGGAAGACAAATTAGGCAAGCAAGACCAGGGTTAACAGAGACTGAAAATGCCAAAGAATTTAAGAAGTAGACAAAATGATCCTGACCTAAAAAATAAAAAAAAGTAACCGTGTGTGCAAAGAATAAAATTCACACCTTTTCTTCCAGAACAATTTTTGTTCCTCCATACTCAGGCAACAAGACCTTGTCACCAATTCCAACGCTCACAGGTGAAACTTCACCTTTCTGTAGACAGATGACAGGCAAGTACGTAAGTATGTATTCAAAAGAAAATACATGCAGCATAAGCTATTCTTTCATATTGCTATTCATACTACTGTATGTCAGATCTACCAACTGCTTTTAGTAGTTTTACCAATTCTGAACATTTTATTTATACGGACCATCATTAAATGCATCTCTGGTACTAGCTCCTGAGTTATGTTCCATTTACACCGACTACAAGAAATGAATAACACAATAATAATGTTTTAAATTAATACGTGTATGTAAAGGCACTTTATCCTGATTTCTTGGTGGTGCAAAACTGAACGCGAAGCTAGTATGATATATGTAATGCATGTTCAAATGAATCATGCACATTCATGAACACAAAGGATATTAACACATTACTAATACTATCACAAGGTTCAAATTCAGAACTGCAGTGTGTGCGTGCGTGAGTGTGTACGCCATTCAAGAACATTGCCTTCACCTCATTTTTGCTGCCTTTCCCAACTGCAACAACTGTTGCCTCCTGCACTTTTCCCTGTGCCTTTTCTGGGATCATGATTCCTCCTTTTGTTTTAGTCTCTGGCAAGTAGCGCTCCACCAGAATACGATCAAACAGAGGAACAAACTTCTTGAACGCTCGGGCCTGCGCCTGTTAAGAGAACAGTAACTTCTGAATGAATCGTTACTGCTGATCACACCAGCTCACACACAGAGCAAACATACAACGTTGCTAAAGGAACAGAGAAAACCATTTGGTCTAAAATTAAAAGAGAAAGGGGAAGGTTACCAATCTACAAGATGTCAATCTATCTTTGTAAAAATGATGCCTCCTGCTGGTTTTTTGACTGGTACAAGTTACACCTAGATGTACAAAATTCAAACTCTAAAAACCCTGCACATTTGTCTTCTGGTCTGGCTTCCACTTTAGACTTGACTATCACTGCTACACTGAACAAAACGCTTGAGGAGTGTGGTCGTTCAGATGCCTCGAGCACTAGAAAGCAAATAAACATGTATGGGTCCTACTTATTACCAGAAACAGTAAAATGCCAAAAGTAAGGGTCAGATTATGAATCATGACCTCTCATTCTCAGCTCTGTGTGTGTGTGTGTGTTGCCGGCAACCATAATTTCTTTTTCGTGGAACAACAGGTCAGGAACAAACCCACCCTACCACATCGCTGGATAATGCATAACCCGCAGTCATCCTAGTTTACTAATCCTGAACCTCCATGAATAAGAATCCAAAATCGATAGCTCAATGAATTCGTGCTCCTCCCATCAACTCCCTTCTGTGTTCTTAGTACATGCACAGTTTAGTAGGAACCCCCAAAGAACATAGGTTTGAGACTTGTGCGTCGTGTTGCAGACAGCGCAAATAACCGCAGAAGTGACGGTGCGATCGTCTGCTACGCAGGACAGTCGGGGTCAAAACGGCGACCAACGTACGTTGATAATCGCTAGTGCCACACGTCTAAGCGGCAGCATTGCTGATTAGAACTGCGTATGACAAATCATTAATTTTCACTATTCAAGTAAATTTCATTACAAAACAGATTAACGCTTACCATTTTTGCTTATTTCGTCCTTGTGTAAGCTGCACGCGAGAAGTTTCCACCACGTGCGTTTATTGCGCATGCGTTACGACCTTCAAGGAGGGATCATACATTTGATATTTTACTATAACTATTTTAAATAAAGACAGATACACCATTACAAGCATACTTTTTGACGAACCAGTACACGAAATAGATAACTTTTTAACCCATTTCTCTCACAAAATAAAATGTTTTACACGAAATTCTCTTAATTCCACGCAATCTGTGAATGTATTGAATGAAGCAATGTAAAAGTTCTAGAATGCTGCCCTGAACATGCATGCTCAACGTCTTGCCTACAGATGGGAACTTTTACTTCTCCCTTATGCTTCAGTTTTGGTAAATTAGTACCAGATGTTACAAAATGCTGTTCCTCTGTGTATTTTTTCCCTTAAAATGTGTCGATACGGGAAGTTTTAATGAATGCCTGTGATATGGACACAGAAATCCATGTTTAGGGGGCAAGTTGCAAAAATTGCTGCTCCCTAGGGTGAAGCAGTGAAGGTCACTAGTTGCAGACATCAAGCCCGGCGAAGGTAAAGGTGTAAACTGTAAGTCGTTTTACGGAAATTATTGTGTTGTGTTTGCAATTATGTGACGCGTATTCAAGTTTATCATAATGTCTCTAGGCCTTTGCACGTGTTTGTCTTTAGTTCCGTGCGGAAATAAATTAGTCTTCGCTAGATCGGCGATTTGATCTTAGACCCACGTGGGCTACATGCGTACTTCGCCACAGCGTACCAAGAAAATTAGACACAAAATGTATCAGTATAATTAGCTGTGGTCAAACATTTTCATCATCGCACTTGAAGGAAAGCACCAGTGCATAAGTGTAACTTGCTACACTTTCTTTAAATCTTAACTAGTCGATTGACTTCATGGTTACCGTAGGCTAATCTGATGCAAGAATCAAAGCCTGACCAACAGACTCAGTAAGTATAGATGTATGATATTGATATAACGCCAGTCACTTATGTTTCAGCCAAGCAACAGCGCCATGTACAGATTACCCAACTTGCTGCGTCCAGCAGTTGCTAGAAAATTTGCCCCAGCTCTAGCACGATGCTACGCCAAAGATCTCAAGTTTGGGGCAGATGCTCGTGCGCTTATGCTTCAGGGAGTGGATCTCTTGGCTGATGCTGTTGCAGTTACCATGGGCCCAAAGGTACAGGGATACACTCAGGGCTCCCTAAAAGCCACAGACCTAAAGGGTCCACTGACCCCCAGTTCAAAATTTTAGGGAGTCTTTGTACCTCCACTTTCAATTTTTAAAGGGTCAGAATCATTTCTCAAGTTTTTAGTGCATGGAATTATGAATTCAGTAAATACTGCTGAACAGATGTGTGTGTGTGTGTGTCAGTGTGCAAAACTGAATTTTATCAACTTCAAATCATATAATTAAATGAAGTGGGTACAATTCAGTTTTGAAAGTTGGGAACTCCGACTTTTTGCCGCTGCTCTGATGCGACGTCTGAATCGTAGTTATGCGACGCCGAAGTGCACCCGCTGCCGGCGGGGCGAGGGCTCGAGCCCCTCCACAACTTTTCCACTGACGAAAAAGTCCATAGACGGTCTTTTGAACTTTCACTTTTTTCGGTGGCATGATTCGTCACAGAGAAAGCGAATCCGAACCAAAAACAGAACCGAACTGAACGCGACCAAGGCAAGGGAGAACACTCACTCGATCACAACAAGCCTATAGGCGTACGCACGGTAGTGCAGAGGTAGTGCGTCAAGCTAAGCACAGATCGCGTTCATAATGCTTCAACGTACCCCCTCGAATTTTTTTTAGTACGTAAATTTTTACTTCAGTGCGTAAATTACGCACAGACGCACAGTTTAGGGAGCCCTGACACTTACAGCACCAGCCTCCTTTCAAGTCCAGCAACCTTTCAAGCCACTGTTGGCATTTCACCATTTGATTTTTTGCATTGAACTTTTATCAGCATTTGCACTCCTGGTGTGCTTTCCTTTATTAACACATCCGTGACGGTCCGCAACTGCAGTTGAGAACGCCGAACATTCTGTGCATTGCCGGTTCTCAACTTCAGTCGTTTTACGGTATAAGGTAGGGAACTCATGTTTCACTCTCCACTTACAGGCAGCTGAGTGACTTCCCTTAGGTGTATTTCCGTTTGGCAAACACGTGGGACGATTTCGAGCAAGTTTGAGTCACTTTGAATGCAAAATTTGACGGAAATATGTCAAAAACAGGACCTCTAACAAAAGACCAAATTCTCGAGCTGTTAGATCTTGACGATCCTGCGGCTGAGGACTCTTTTATGTGTGGAGAAAGTGTAAATAGCTGTACAGTTGCAACATTGCCTTGTGAATGTGACTTTTATTTACTGTGGATTACCTAGACATCAGCTGGTGAGTTTGAACTTTGATGAAGTCTTTGATGAACTCTTTGGTTTACTTGTTGTGTGTTGTGATGCGCCAAAAGTGTATTGTTTGTCTTGAAACCGTTTATGTCATAAACAAATAAATAGCATAGATATATTCTACATCCTTTTTTCATTTAGTAAACCAAATTTGGTGATGATCTGGCATTATTTAGGCCGGCCAGACTGGTTTGTTTACAACTACTGAATTTTTAGGAAATTCTTGGCGGCAGGCTCAGGCTGCCAGGCTGATCTGGCTGTGTCAGCATCAGTCACAATAGTGTTAAACTACATTTTTGGGAGGTATTTG
Organism: Batillaria attramentaria; assembly: GCA_018292915.2. Classification (NCBI taxonomy): domain Eukaryota; kingdom Metazoa; phylum Mollusca; class Gastropoda; family Batillariidae; genus Batillaria; species Batillaria attramentaria. Next base: position 628,616 of record JACVVK020000358.1, read on the forward strand.
TACAGACTTCAGGATGACAATTGTCCAAAATCCATGCTTTTTAACTGTTTTCAGGGAAGAAATGTGATTCTGGAACAGAGCTGGGGCAGCCCCAAGATCACCAAGGATGGCGTTACGGTGGCCAAGGGCATTGAGCTGAAGGACAAGTACCAGAACATTGGGGCAAAGCTGGTTCAGGATGTTGCCAGTAACACCAATGAGGAAGCAGGCGATGGAACAACAACAGCCACTGTCCTAGCAAGGGCCATTGCCAAAGAGGGATTTGAAAAGATAAGCAAGGGAGCTAACCCCATCGAAATCAGGAGAGGTATACATTAATCTACAGTTGATTCAAATCTTGAACAGAAATTACATGTGGCAAACACTTTGATGAGAGAAATTCTTATTTGTGAGCCAAACTGAGGTCCTGCTGAAGTAGGAGGGCTCTTTTCTGTGTGGGAGGAAGGGGGATGATCATGAGGGGTAGCTTCAGGTTTTAATTACAGTGGACATACTGTTTCAGGTGTGATGATGGCTGTTGATACAGTGGTGGATCAGCTGAAGTCCATGTCCAAACCAGTCACAACACCAGAGGAAATTGCACAGGTAGTAACACAACACAAAATTTCAGAGGTCCAAAGGACATGAGCATCAGTTGCTTGGGAAACCTTGTTAGTGCCATATAATCATTGTTGCTTTTACAACTGGCAAGTATAATCACTGACAATACAAGGTCTATTTTGGGATTATTTTGTAATTGATTTTGTGAATTTTGATTTCGATAATTAAGACGGACCCTTTATTCCTCAGCCATCCCCTGTGGACGGGCTGATTTGTGAGGTTCAGAAAAAAATCATTTAAAAAAAAAAATACAGACTTAAAATTTTCAGGGTAGTTACATAACATATTTATGCAGCTGTTGCTAAAATTTCAGTTTTAAACTTGGGTATATATCTTTGTTGTTACTCATGTTGTTTAAAAAAAAAAAAATTCACAATCTACATATATATGATGTGGCTGTTCGTCAAACCGATGTGCGCTGTGGGGCGGCGTCTGCGGCTTTTCGTCCAGTAAGAGTTAAACACGTTAACCAGTCATACATTTTTCACATCTGAGCATGTGTGAGCTTGTGTTTACTTTGTAGGACTTGCTATCAGATTTCCTTTTTTTATTCTATTTGTTTTCACTTCTTACAGGTTGCAACCATCTCAGCCAACGGGGACAAGTCAGTTGGTGATTTGATATCTGGTGCTATGAAGAAGATTGGGCGAGATGGTGTCATAACTGTCAAGGTCTCCGTTCTTTAACAGTCCTAATGTGAACCTTTATTCTTTGCCTGAAGATTAGAGTAATAGCACTGTTAATTTCAGGATGTTACATTCAGTTTTGGTTCAGTTCGATGGGGTTTGATGCACCAAATTGCTCTTGTCCTGGCTTTTTCCTGTATCTTGACGAGATCTCAGTGGTGCAAAAGCACTGCCTGTGCATACCTGAAATGTCATTTAAGTTGATGATGATGTTTCTTGTTTGTGGCTACATCGAGTACAGGTTATTGTAAGTATTTTGTCATGCAAGTGATGTAAAGTATCGACTCATGTCACCTGTTTATGGGAGTGACCAGAAGTGGCAGTCTGAATTTTTGGCTCCCTTGTGTAACAATGGGAGTCTATGTAATAGCCCTCCGTCGTCTGTCTGTCTGTGTGTGTGTGTGTGTGTGTGTGTGTGTGTCCAGAAAACTTTAACGTTGTCGTTTTCTCAAAAACTACAAACAGCAGAGACACCAAACTTGGCATGCTGATAGACAACCATAAGACCTTTCAAAACATATCATTTTGAATGACCTTGACTCAAGCCAGTCAAGGTCAAGGTCACTAACGCTGTCTGTTTGAAAATTTAACATTGGCATTTTCACGGAATCTACAAAGACCAGAGGTTTGAAACTTTGCATGATGATAGACATTGATCAGAACTTTACAGATATACATGTATGCAATGGCCTTGTGTCAAGGTCAAGGCCATACAAGCTATTTTTGTGAAACCTTAACATTGGCATTTTCTCAGAAATAACAAACAGCAGAGGTGCCAAACTTGGCGTGCTGATAGACAGTGATAAGACCTATGCACACATACCATTTTAAATGACCTTGACCCAAGGTCAAGGTCATTAAAGCAGTCTGTTTGGAAATTTTTACATTTGCATTTTTTTCGGAATCTAGAAGAACCAGAAGTATCAAACTTTGCATGATGATAGACATTGGCAACACCTTCACTGACATACCTGTGTTCAGTGACTTTTAGTCAAGGTCAAGGCCATGCAAGCTGTTTTGGGGAAGCTTTAACCTTGGCATTTTCTCAGAAACAACAAACAGTTGAGGCACCAAATAGGGCATGATGATAGACTGCAATGCGACCTACCTTTTTGAATGACCTTGACTGAAGGTCAAGGTCATTAACGCTGTCTGTTGTGAATTTTAACATTACCGTTTTCGGGGGAACTACAAATACTAGAGGCGTCAAACTTGGCATAATAAAAGACATTGATGTGATCTCATTTTAATGACCTTGACCCAAGGTCAAGGCCATGCAAACTGTTGGGGGGGAAAATTGTAATATTGCCAGGAACTTGGAACACCAGAGACACTTTACTTGCCGTGATGATAGTGATAAGAGCTTTACAAACATACACTTGTGAATGACCTTGACCCTTGTCACAAGGGAGCCATGGAGGCTTTTGCCTCTCTAGTATATATTCTTTTTGCTGTTATCGCTTTTTTGCTTGCTTTCTTTTTTCTTGTCATGTTTCATTCATTGGATCAGCTGAAGCATTGTTTATTTGTACACCACAGGATGGGAAGACCCTGAAAGATGAGCTTGATATCATTGAAGGAATGAAATTTGACAGGGGCTATATATCTCCATATTTCATCAACACTTCTAAAGGTAATTCCTTTAAGCTGTCAGTCCATGACATATAGGCTTTGTGAAAGTGTGTCCTTGGAAAAATACTTTGTTGTTACAGTTTAAATTCATGCCTAAATTAGCTTTTGGTTAGGGTGTTGCATAATGCAGTAGAAAAAAGGATGCATCTGTCCGGATACCTGCTGCAGTTTTGGCAGTCAGGACATACTTACAGATGCTAAAGAAACTGCTTATCAAGCACATCTGGGATTTTCTGTTGCCATTTAATCCCATTGTGATTGGAAAGCGACATACTTTTCATGTTCTACTTTTATTCTTACCATGTTGATGACAGTGATGGGTTAGCTTTGGCATAAAGTCTAATTTGTTGTGGTACCATTATTAGAATGTAACTAGTCTTGATCCTCCACATACAGAGTTTACCCTGGTTCATGGCACTGTGTAGGACTAAACTGCAAGTTGAAAATATCACAAATTCTGTTTTTCCCAGGTGCTAAGTGCGAGTTCCAAGATGCTCTGGTGCTGCTGTCTGAAAAGAAGATCTCTTCCATCCAGAGTGTCATCCCTGCATTGGAGCTGGCAAACCAGGCGCGGAAACCATTGCTGATTGTAGCAGAGGATGTTGATGGAGAGGCACTTAGCACCCTCGTACTCAACAGGTAAATTACAAAGGAGAAGAATGTTAGAAATAGAACTTCCTGAACACAATCGGATTGACTTAATTTTCCATTGCCTACATTATAAACACCTGCACTGACGGTGAAAACTCAGTAGTGGACTGCTCTCACAACTAAGAGTTCACTCGCTAGGTGTGAGCAGATGTGTCAGATAAGCTGGCCAAACTTTGTGGGAGCACCTTGTTTTGTTGTTCTCCGCACTCCATTCATCTCATCATGACTGGCTTATATGCATGCTGAGACGCTGTGAGTGCTACATTAACCCATGCATTCCCTTTCCCATGCATTGCTGATGCTTCTGCTCTGGATGGTCTTTTAGTCATGGTACACTCTAGGAACACACAACCTTGTTCAAGTGCCGCATGCCATCCAGACTTAGTGATATTTCATGCATGGTGCATTTGTTATGACTTCATAGAGGCCAGAGCCTGTGTAAGTGATTCTTGTTTGGACATATATGTTAGCTGTGATGTTCATTGAAAGAATGAAGCTACCACACTGATCCATGCACTGCGGGAATCAAACTTAAGTCAGGGCATAACAACAAACCAACATGCTGTCTTCAATACTGAATAGATACTAGTTCGCAAACAGTGTAACACTGTTTGCGAACTAGTATCTATTCAGTATTGAAGACAGCATGTTGGTTTGTTGTTATGCCCTGACTTAAGTTTTCTACACTGTGTAGACAAGACCTAGCTTTCAAACTCATCACCAAAATCACCGTCAGGACCAATATTTTACAAGAATGTATGTATTTATAAGTGGTTTATAGGCCGCTGTCCATGAAAGAGCCTCTGAAATGGTGAGGTCAGGTAGGCAATGTACATCTACAGCTACTTATATTCTAGGTATAAAGTTGCTTTCCTCTGTCAGTTAATCTGGGAAGACAGGGCTGATGGTAGGTTTTTGATTAGCATTGACATTGTTGGCAGTTGATCCTTTCCACACACAAATGTACCTGTGCTGTCAGGGTGTGCTGCTTAACTTAAGTTCATGTTTTGGGCTGATGATTTGCACATCAGCTTCATGAAATAAAAATGAAGAGCAGGAAACCATTGCATCTAGTCTTCCCCACTTGGCAGTCTGGTTGTCATTTGGGACGTAAAGAGATGCTACAGTGACTGCTGACTCACCAGCTCAGGCAGCAAATTCGATTGTTGGTCTGATATAGAGAAGGCTACACTGAATGTATGGTTTCATGTTTGTAGAACAGTTTCCCATGTCTGTTCTGTTCACATGTTTGAAAGTTCAAAAGAAACAATAATATTGAAGTTTTGCAAATATTTTGTATAGGTCTGAATTAGGTTCCCATGATAGTACAGTAAAATCCGGTTATAGCGGCCACCCTAGGGACATGAACTTTGGTGGCCGCTATATCCGATGTCCGGTATAAACAACACATCGGATATAGCGGCCACTTTTGTCCTGGTGGACGGTATATCCGATGTCTCCGTATATTACGGACATTTTCCGGTATATCCGATGTTTCCCGCACAAATAACGGACACACACACACCGTCACACACTCTCTCTCTCTGTCTCTCTCTGCGCGCGAGCGTGCGTGTGTGCGTGCGTATGAACGTGCGCGCGAACGTGCGTGCGTGTGTATCGTTTAGTGTTTACAACCTAATTCGTTTTACGTTCAAAATCACGATTTAACTGACATTGATCAGACATTTAGATGAAGATAAAATAAAACTCATGGTTAATTTTTTATTCACACACACACACACACACACACACACACACACACACACACACACACACACACACACACACACACACAGATGAACTGAGAGAGAGAGATGAACTCTTCTTTGATGTCATTGTAGATCTAGCGGTTACATATGGCGGCAAACGAAAGCGAACACACGGGCTAAAGCAACACGTGAAAACCGAAACTAGAGCTTAAGCGAACGATAGCGGTTTTCCTAGAATTGGGTCATCACAGTGCGAGCGCGCGCCGCTGTCGTTGTCCGGTATATCAGGATCTGGGACAAGAAAGGAGACAGTGGTGTCCGGTATAATCGATGCAATATGCGCGCTGGCCGTTTTATCCGGAGAAAAGGGGCCCTGGGGACGAGAAAGGGGTGCCTGTATAAGCGATGTCCGGTATAACCGGTGGCCGCTACAACCGATGAGTTTCTAGTCATGTTAAAGAAGGCCCTCGGCAGGGGAATGCCTTTGCCCTGTCGGTATAACCGGTGTCCGGTATATCCGGTGGCCGTTATAGGTGGACCCGACTGTATTGATACAGCTGATGCAAATTTGCTTGTAAGAATCCTGCTTTAGCATCATAATCGTTTCTCTGGACTCAAGTTAAAAGCGTCATGACACACACGGTGACAGTAATGGCATCTTGGCAATGATTCGTCGTAACACACTGGATTACTTTAATAGCACCAAAAAACCTCTGTCTGTCTTGGTAGACAGGCAGATTGTCTGTGGTGCAACACTATTAGTGCCTAGCTGAACACAACTTAGTCCATGCGTCACATCTTCTGTGTTTTTACATGGTCTGTTCTTCTGGGACACAATGTCAGCATAGACTTAATGGGAAACATGGATTATAATTCTTGAACAGTTTACATACATGTATACATTTGTAAATCTGTGGAGTTTGATGATTGAGTGCACTGTTAAATGAACTGTTTGATTTTGTTGGCCCAGTCTTGGTGGTACCAAAATTACCCTGTTGTATGTCGTTTGCGTTCAGAATCAAGGTTGGACTGCAGGTGGTGGCAGTAAAGGCCCCAGGCTTTGGAGACAACCGTAAGAACACCCTGCAAGATATGGCTGCTGCTACTGGTGGTGTGGTATGTGTTATTTTGCCAGTCTGGTGGAGAGATTTTGGCTGCACATTTTGGAACCTAGTGATCGAGTCTGTAAAGGGAGCTGTATTGCTTGATCTGTTACAATAAAGTAACCAGTAGATATCTTGCAATTCATTCATTGATGAGTCCTTGGTCAGTTCTCTGTTAAACCTTATGTTTAATAAAGGTCATGCACCTACTCCTCCACAGTTCCGCTTGCATCCTTACTGTGGCTGTCAGATGGTGCAACAGTATTTGTCAGTTGATCACTTTCCAGAGTCTTCATTCATGAAAACTTTGGCATACACAACTGGAACACGTAGGCAGTGCTTAAGCTTGCTGTAGTATGATAGGAGGACCAGAACAAGCACAGAAGTAGGTACAGTCAGGTACAATGTAGAAGACAACAATATTACAATACCACTTCACCCAAAGGATAGTCAGCATTTCTGCACATCAGAATACCCCAAGTATTTTCATGGTCTGATTTTGTGCCACAGGTGTTTGGTGATGAGGGCAATCTGATGAAATTGGAGGACATTCAGATGCAGGACTTTGGCCAGGTGGGCGAGGTTACCGTCACCAAAGACGACACACTTCTCATGAAGGTTAGTATAGTTCTCTCGTGCTCTCTCGTGCTCTCTTGTGAGCCTTTTCACTTCCTGAACAGTGACGGTTTTGTCATTTGACCAATAATTCAGTGGTTAACAGTTTCTTGTCAAAATTTTATATATGAAAAATAAGACTTAAGTCGGGACATCGGTTTCATCCTTTCATCTTTTTTGTCAAATGTTTCATGTTTTTTCCTGCTTCTCTCTAGGGCAAAGGAGACAAAGCTCAGGTTGAGCAGCGTATCCAGCAAATTAAGGATGAAATTGAACTGAGCAACTCTGAATACGAAAAGGAGAAGATGGGGGAGAGACTTGCAAAGCTTTCAAATGGTGTTGCTGTTCTTAAGGTTTGTAGTATGGCACCTTCTGCATGCTGGTAATCTCACTTTAGTCGCCCAGAAGCTGCTATTGTAACCAGTTGTTCGTTTTGAAACCGGTTTGTTAAACCTGTGTTAAAATAAGTTCCTGTCTTTGTGGCAAACTCACATCTCTCTATCTAAACTCAAGCCAAAAAGTTACGCAACCCTGCCTTGAAATCCACAACAGAATTTTAATAACTCATAAAACATAATCAAACACACACACACAAATTTCATTCTTCCTCAGTATCGATAAGACTCTGTCATATACTGAATATAAACACTAACTGAAATGTCAAACCAAAGCACCATATTTCATCCCGCAAAGATGGCGACTAAGTTCCAGCATTTCATTTCTTCGAGAAAAGTTTCACGTTGAAAGCCCACTGAGAACAAAATACAGATGCGATGCCCATTTTGTCACCAAGAAAAAGGAAAAAGAATCCTTGTCTTTCAGTTTCACACACATTTCGTGATTTAAGTTGTGTTATGTGCTGTCAGTAATGGGTGTAACCTCCCCTTGCCTGAATCACCTCTCGGCACCTCCTTGGCACGGTGCGGACCAGCCGTCTGAGCTTTTGCTGATCCAGATTGTTCCACTCCTCTTGAACAGCTCTGGTGAGTTCAGCCACGTTGTTTGGATGTGGTTGTCTGTCCCTGACAGCTCTCTGTAGCATGTCCCACACATGTTAAATAACATTGGGATCTGGTGACTGTGCTGGCCAGTCTTCAGTGACGACGTTGGTCGTATTCTTGTATGCCTGGACGATTCTTGCATGATGGCTGATGGCTTTGTCATCCACCAGAATAAAGTTCTCCACAGGGTGCTGCTGCTTGAAGGGCAAGATGACGTCACGGAGAATGTCATCTCTGTACTTGACAGCAGTCATGTTCCCATCAATGACCTCAAGGGCGATCTTATGATCGTAGGTGAAGCCTGCCCACACCATGATGGACTGGCGAGCCCTTGCCGGAATTTGTCTCACAGTCATCATTGAATGCTTGTCCACGGGAGCGGCGAACTCGTACGCGGCCATGGTTTGAATACAGGCAGGATCTCTTTTCATCAGTCCACATCAGCCGCCCCAAACGTCGAATGTTCCAGTGTACTTGGACCCTGGCATACAGGAGTCTCGCCTGGCGATGTTGCGGGGACAGCTCGGGCGTTTTTCGTGCACGGCGTGAAGGCAAGTCTGCAGCGAGAAGACGGTTGTTGATGGTCTGTCTGGACACCCTGCCAATGACGTGTTGAAGGTCGTCTCTAATATGGCGAGCAGGCTTCAATCTGCTGGTTCTGGCATGGTGCACTATCAGTCTGTCTTCTCTGGCCGTTGTGACTCTTGGGCGTCCGCTTATTGGGTGGTCTTGGACGTTTCCTGTCTGTCTGTGTTTGGTGACAAGACGACTGACGTCCCCCTTTGTCGTTCAGAAACGAGCAACGATAGCTGACGATGACTGCCCTGCCTGAGCAGCGCCCACTATTTGCCAACTCTCAGCATCACTTTTTCTTCTTCTTGCCATGTCTGACGTGTTTAGTAAACGGCCTTAAACGTATGTGTCAAACTTGACTTTTCACAAAGTGACCCCTGGCAGTGCTCTGAGCGTTACTCACAGCGTAAATTGCACGTGGATGTGGTGAAAATGACCAACCAGCACGGTAAATGGATAAGCTAAAATTGTATCCATCTACAAAATCCGTGCGAATCAGCAAAAGACATATCTGCATTGTTTTGCAAAAGGTTGCTTAACTTTTTGGCTCGAGTTTATATGGGCACAAAGGATCCTAGAGTCTTGCTCCACAAGCAAAATTTGTATGTTGTGGGCCTTACTGACGCATCTGCTCTTCCCTGTGTCATCTGACAACTGTGTTGGCTCAGGATGTAAAAGATGCCACAGCAGTTCAGCTGTCAACAGAAACTCTGGTTACCATGATTTACTAGCGTTGGTTTTGATGCTGATACATGTGAATGTGCCCTGTGACCTAGGTTTGGTATGTCTGTAGTTTATCAGTGTTTGTAATCTGAAGATGTAACTTGAAAGCAGTGAACACTTTTCGGATCCTGTATGTTTGCAGTTGGTGTTCTTACCTCAAACCATGACACATCATCAGGATTGTGTTAAACCTGAATACTTTTGAGAAATGTAAACTGACAAGTAAATGTGCCTTCTGTTTGTGAACTCAGGTTGGTGGGACAAGTGAGGTGGAAGTTAACGAGAAGAAAGATCGCATCAACGATGCATTGAATGCAACACGTGCAGCAGTGGAGGAAGGCATTGTTGCTGGGGGTGGCACCGCATTGCTGCGCTGCATCCCTGTCCTAGATGGCATCAAGACGGACAATGAAGACCAGAAGATTGGTGAGTTGTGCTCTAGTTACAGTCGTCTTTTGCTGTAGACATATATTACACAGTGTTAAAGTGAGCTCTTTGCAATTTCTGTGTGTTTTGAGTAGGCTCAGTTTGGTTCATGTCAGAGTCTGTTTTCCACAGAAGTAGAGATTGCTAAGTAGCACATCAGTGTCATTTCTGTGTTGTGCATATTTGCATAGGTGTGGAGATAGTGCGCAAAGCACTCCGCATGCCAGCCTTGACCATCGCACAGAATGCAGGTGTTGATGCATACGTGGTTGTGGAGAAGGTCATGAACGAAAAAGGAGAGGTGGGATACGATGCACTGAATGGACAGTACACAAATCTCATTGAGCGCGGCATCATCGACCCGACAAAGGTGAATGACAAAACACCTCACTTTCAACTTAGAGAAGGCTTATTATTGCAGGGGGTGTGGGGGGTCATTGCTTCAGGTTGATCCATAGAACAGTGTTTAGTGCTCACCAAGGTCAGTCTGATATCAGAGTTGTGTAACATAGATGCATTTCTAAAACTAATAAATGCTTGAGCTTGAAACTTGCACAGTATAGTGTATAAATAGCTAAAGTTCACTGGAGCCCAGTCATTTGAACATCTGCTAAACTAGTCAGTAACTTCACTGTCAGTATGGAGATGATATACTCAATGTATTTATTACAGGTGGTGAGGACAGCTCTGGTGGACGCTGCAGGTGTGGCTTCCCTGTTAACAACAGCAGAAGCAGTAGTGACGGAACTGCCGAAAGAAGACAAGCCAGACATGGGTATGGGTGGTGGAATGGGTGGTATGGGTGGCATGGGTGGAATGGGCGGAATGTACTAGTTCACCTTTGATGCCACTTGTCAAACTTCTCACAACTGTGACTACTTCTTTCTTGAAAGACTCTCACATCGACGGGGTGTTTTCAAAGACCTTGCAGAGTGGTCATTGTGACGGGCCTTATGGTCGTGAAAGTGGACAAAACTGACTGGTTTTACAGTGTTCATCACTTTGCTTTCAAGACACCAAGTTGCTGTCACCGTTCCAGTCATCAGCGAAAGGACTAAATGGCCTCTGAAAGAATAGGCAACTTTGCTGATATTTCTTTGGGTCTTGTTCACATTTTCAACTCGATTGGGGAAAGATATTGATGGTCCAAACAAAAAACAAAAAAAAAATTCTGGCTGTGTACGCATTGAACTGAACTGTACCTTCAGAATTTAGATTGAAGCATTAGTTTGCAGAATTAACCAGCCAGGCAAATGTTCTGTTAATCTGGTTTTTGTTTTTACAAAGCGCATTAGTGTGATAACAAATACTGTACCTGAGGCAGATTTCAAACATTTAAGATTGCCAGATAATTTGTGACTTCACAAGCAGCTTACTGAAAATTGTCCCAGTTAACAGTTTAGAATTCTGTTTATTGTTGAGTGGAGGTGCCAAGAAAATGTATTGTCATATATATATATATATTGTTTATTGATAGCTGGTAATTGAAAGAAGTAAAGGTTTATTAAAAAAAAAAAGTAAATACGTCCTGAAGTGTTACTGATATAAGCATCAAATGCTGTAGCGGAATCTTTCAGTTTGTTTCTTTCATTGCATGATGTTCATTCATCAAACTGTTTTCAATGTTCACGAAAGAAAGAGCAGTACATTGCCGCTTCGTTAAACTGAAGTCCAACTCATGTCATGTAGACCACTTTACATGGAGTGTCATTTTCTGTGTTTGTTGAAGATTGTATTCTTCTTTTTTTCTTCTTTTTTTTTAAAGAGTGAAGAGAAACTTTAGGAACATGGGTGCCAGACTGAGAGATTGATTACATGAAACAAGCCCACAAACATCACCAGGAAAAGTGTACAATGTAGTTCCATTTTCATTTTATGTTTGTGCTGTAATCATGAAAGTTTTGTAGTCCTCAGTTGCCGCATTTAAGTGAAAGTAGGCCTCAGGCCTTTTGTGTGATGTGTGTATATGTATGCAAATGAGTAGAGGACAAATGGGTGTGTATTAGGATGTGTGAATATTCATGTATGCAGAAGCTTTCTCACAACCGAGTAAAACTTGTGTTGTCTGTTTAGTCTGTGTTGGATTATACTCTGTGTGTGTGTGTGTGTGAGTGAGTGATACCTGTAACTGCAATGAATAGGCACCAAAGAGAGGATCGCACCAGTTAGTTATTTAGGGCTTAACCCGCGCAAGCAACAAAGACTAATTCGCGGCTACACCAGTTATAGGAAGTCTTCTATGCAAACTGGGAATGAAAAAGATGTTGGCTTCCATTGTCGCAGCCAACTTGAAATGTACAATGTGCTTATGTTTACTGTAAATGAGCAACTGAGTGGAGTTGTAAAGAACGGTACTGTAGATCGTCCACAGGTGGATCCAAGATTCCTGGAAAGGCTGAATTTGAAGTGTTTTTCATAGAAAATCCTATAGTGTGCGAAATCCGTGATGAGTTAGGCCCCGGTGGCTTGGGGTTGGTTATGTAATTATGTGTTGATAGTTTGGTGGAGGAAGACCTTGCTTAGCCGCGAATTAGTCTTTGTTGCCTACGCGGCGTTAAGCCCTAATATATATATAACTAACTCAAGCGCCTGTGTGGATCCAACAGACCTAAAGCAAGGTTGATGACGCAAATCTATTGAACAGACTGCGAAATGCTGTCAGTAACGTCAACTAAGTCGATACGCACTTCCGCATTCCTACACTGTTCGTCTGTACACGTGGAGCACTTCTCGCGTCACAGCTGTGATGCTGGCTAGTTCCTCCATTGACGTAAAATATGAAAATGTCATTTTGGAAAAGACGCCCCGGTGTGGCAGAACAAAATGTAGACGTAGGAAGAATGGCAGCACAAACAGCATGTCCGAGTCCGCCAGGAGAAGACGCTCGGAGGATGCACAATCACTTCCCCCGCCGAAGAAGGCAAGTTCGAAGGTGGTTTTGCACATGATTGTAATCCAGTCTGCGTGTGTTAAGCCAGGTCACAAGGGATACACAATCAGTACAGGCTATACTTCTTCCCTTGATGACCATCGGTCAGGTATTTGACCATTGTCAGTCATGTTTGGGGGTGCGCAAAAAAAAGAGAAGTAAGTTCCACACCATTTCCATGGCTTCGATAAGCTGCTGAGAATGTTTGGTTTGGTTTCCGTCGACTGAATAGGAAGAAGTGGTCTTGCCGTTTCTGTCGCTGAGCTGGTGTAGTTCACCCTCTAGGTAGAGCCATTTGCGGCACCTCGTGTCAACGCAGTACGGCGGCCTTTCCTGCGTATTGATTGCACCATTACCACGACGGCGCTAACCCTAACCCTAATCCAGTCCCACAAAGGGCGAACTAAATGAGTACTGACTAGGTAGCCTGTATACTGAAGCTAGGTCTTCGATCTGTCATCGGGTCCACGGCCACGTGTGTGTGTGTGTGTGTGTGTGTGTGTGTGGTCCACTTCAGTACCCGCGCATGCTTACGAGATAGCGGCCGCTGTGTTGCCTACAACCACAAATAATTTAGGGTTCAGAACAGATCTGTTCTTTGCCAGTGTGCAGGTACGCAGGTGCTGTGGACCTGTATCAGTGCAAAGTAAATCCAAATTAACACACTAGTCTGTGGCTTATAGTACAGTTTCGGTTCACTGAACACTAGCCAGGGTGAAATAGCTGGTAGAGAGTTTAACGTGAAGCCCTCTTCAACGGGCCACGCCATGGATGACTCCAAAACGGGCAGGGCAACGTAATTTGACGCTGTCCGGTCATTGTGCAGCGCCAGGAGCCATTCCGGTTCGGGACATCTTTACAGAAAGTGCCGTGTGTCTACCTGGCAGACTGCGGAAGCGTTCCCACGTAAGTTAACTCACTGTGTGTGTGAGAGAGATTGATGGCTCACTTGAGAGTACATGCTCAGTCTATGATCTAGCGCATTCTAGACTAGTAGTCAGTGCAGTTTGAGATGTTCTCTTTTCCTTTCTTCTTTTCGTCCTGTCCCCTTCTTCCTACGACTTTTTGTCTCTTTCATTTCTTCACGGGCAATGTCTCTGCCATGTATGCAGTCTGGCTCATATGAGCACGCCTATGAGTTTTAACCTGCTGTGCTCTGTTCAGTCTGTTACTGTTTGACGGTGGTCTGCAAATTTGTATCCGTACGTAGTAACTTAGTAAAATGTTTAAACCAGAACGCACGCGGCTCGTCCTGTAACTAGGCACCAAAGAAATATGAGCAACTAGATTATGCACGTCCCAAAAACTTGAAAGTTTCCTAACAATTGTCTTGAAACGTCTTACACCCTTTTTGAACTGACTTCGACACCGTGACATTCACAGCCACATGGTGTGGCTTAAAGGGTTTGAACGCTGTCCTCAAATGTCAGATTCACAAGCCTAGTGGGTGTACTTAACAGTTCAGCCCGCCTTTCTTATTGTAATATAGGTATTAACTTGCAATTACCATGTCACTACGCAGGTTCGTAGTGGAGGCAGCAGAGGTGATTCGGGAAAATGTCGCGTGCGAGGGCCTCTTCCGAAAGGCAGGTGACCTTCGGCGACAGAGCACACTCAGGGTAATGCTTCTTGTTGTTGTTGTTGTTGTTTGTTTGTTTATTCTCCTCTCTATTGTTTTTCTGGAGCTAAAATTTTGTATTCCTCATCTCGCGTATGAGCACGCGTGGTTTTGTTGACAGCCGTTGTTGTTGTTTTTTTCTGCTCAGTGTTGTTTTCTGTGAGAGATAATAGTATTTGAAATTAGAAGAAGGCGTTCAGGTTCCAACCTCCCCCTCCCCCCTTCCCGCTCCCCTCCCCTCCCCCTTTCTTGAACTGGCTAAAGCACCGCGAACTGAACCCAACACGCACAATCACGTGAATCACACGCATCCTCTCACACATGAACACACTACAATCACGTGGTGCGAAGGGCCAGCTCAGCAATTTGAGTTTCGGAATTTAGGATTACATTTATTTTCAAATTGTATGGACTGAACATTTCCAAAGCAGAGGGGGAGGAAGCCGGAGTATCCGGAGAGAACCCCCGACGATGAGCTGCCCGAACGGTGTTGGCCACGCACGAGAAGCAAAAATCAGTTCTTTGCCCCAAGGGGGACTCAAACTGACCTGACCTCTCGCATTGAAGTCTTCACCACTACACCACCGACCGTCCCGGCAAATTAGCGGCCACAAAATTAACGGTGACTCAGTCGGCATATATGCATGACTACACGACTTTCAGAAACAAGTGGAACGTGGTGAGCCTCTGAGCGGGCTGGACGTGCATGACGTGACGTCACTGATGAAGACGTTCTTCCGCCTGCTGCCCGTGCCGCTCGTGCCGCGACTCTTCCACGACCCGCTGCTCCAGTCCCTGCAGCTTCCCGAGGACAAGCGTGTCGACGCTGTGCAGGGACTTTGTTTCGCGCTGCCCGCTCCTCACCTGTCCTGTCTTCGGTTCCTCATGCACCTTCTAGCTTACGTCGCCGATCATTCCCCTGACAACAGGTAACAGGTATACTTGCACCATCTCCGTTTTAGAATTAACTTGGGACGGTAGTGTTCTTTCCAGTTTTCTCTCAGCACGGCCGGCGAGCAAGGAAAGTTAAAGCGGCATCTGGCGGGATGAGCAACTCCTACCGCCGGTGTCAAAAACGTGTCTTGCACAGATGCCGTCATTACTGAGTCAGTGGTCCTCCCAGAGTGTGTTTTGGAGCTTTGTAAATTTACATTGTAGCCAGCGACCACGTGCGAGTTGCACTGAGACGGCCACTTTTTTCATACAAACGCCTTACTTCACTTGCAAGTGAAGTGGGCGGCAGGCTTACGTTTTGGCTCATATCTTAGCAACGACAGCCCCAAACTGGTTCATATTTTACACATATAGTTCTAAATGGTATCATGTCCCTGTCACCACTAAAAGCCTAAGGGGGAACCGGGGTGGTCGAACGGTAGAGCGCTGGACTTCTAATGCTCGGGCCGTGAGTTCGATCCCGGCTGGGGCCAAATATTTGTGCTGGCTTTTTCATCGTTGTCCCGTCTTTTATATCACCCTATGTGGTGGAAAAAGACGTTAAATCCCCAAACACCCACCCCACCCTATAAGCCTAAGTCGGTCTGTGAGCTTACAAGTCTTACTGGATGTGTCAGTCTTGAAGTTGACGGTGCGGACTGTCAGTGTCATGGTCATACGTTCATTTCCTTGGCTTTGAATAAAAAATTGTTCTGGAGTTTTCCTCGATACCACGTACATGCTGAGACCGCTCCCTTGCGTGGTGGCCGAAATGGACAGTAACTAAACCCCGAAATAACCGTTCAGTGATCCAACCAGTTTCACCAAAACTGACTGTAACACTTTCTTTGCAAAGTCATAGTAATTATTATCACGATGACTTTTTTTCACGCATCTAACTTCTGCTTGAATGGATCTACTGCTCTTTGTTTCTCTGGGCAGAATGAACGCCAGAAATCTCTCAGTGGTCCTGACTCCCAGCCTGATCCGTCTGAAGACTGGAAGCAAGCTGATGAACCAGGAAGAGTTGCGGGCCTTGCCTTTGCAGACGGCGCTGGTGGAGTACCTCATAGAACATGCCCACTTGATCGGCGCCATGACTTTGAAGATGCACGAGCAAAGTTTGCGTCTCGCCGAAACGACGCTTCTTGAGGAGAAGGCAAAGAGAGGTACCAGTAGGAGACAATAAGAAATGTGTAAGAGTTGCTCTGTCATTCACAGCCGTGGCGGAAATCAGTCTGGCCCGGTCAGATTTCCGGCCGCGGCTGTGAATGACAGATCACCTCTTACACTTTTTTAAAGGTCTCTTACTAGTACCTCTCTAAGGTTACTGTGTAAGGTCAGCAGAAAAGAGGCTGGGAATTAGTTGACTCTGAGAAACAGCGACAGACTCCCTTCAGGTCAGCAGAAAAGATAATGGGAATTAGTTGACTCTGAGAAACAGCGACAGACTCCCTCCAGTACTCCAGCTGTCCACATGAGACGGTCCAGGAATATAGAATACCTGACTGCGCCCCACAAGACTGATTGACTTAGTGATATCGGCTCTATTATTTTTCGGGGATGGGGGGGGGGGGGTCGTTATTGAAAGATCTTACCTGCAAACAAAAACCCACTGACCAAACGTTGCATAGGTTCGACTTCTTTTATCGTGTGTTCTTCTGCGTTACCTCGCTTGATTACACAGGACCAGCATCCGCCCATGACGTGTGCTGTTGTTCCACACATAGCCAGGACCCTCACGGCCACTCTCGCAGCCACACGCCGTCACCAACGCGGCCCCTTAATCCACGGACTCGTGGTTATTGCCCGTGTGCTGTTGCAGACAGGAGAGGCCGGAGCGCCAAGGAGCGTGTGCGGGTCGCCCGTGCCGTGCTGGGACTGGTGGCTGACCTTCACTTCAGGCCCAACAGCTGTAGCTCCGTGTCCGACAGGCAGCTGATGAGCTCCTCGTGCACCTCGCTCGCCAGTCTCGACCAGTGCCCGTGCGTGTATTTTCGTAAGCAAACCGCCAAAGTGATACATAAGCTTGCAAGATCGTTGCCCTAGGTTGACGCTAGCTATTGGCGCAGAAAGAGCTTCTCTCCGGGGAGAGACAGATAGAGAGAGAGGGTGACTTTGCATCAGTTGCAGTTCTCTGTCCGTCTGTCTGTCTGTCTCTCTCTATCTCTCTCTCTCTTGTTTGTTTGTTTTTCTTAGTTTTTCTCTGTTTTCGTTTTTCGTAGCAAGGACAAGCTGTAAGATAAGCACTTGTGCTTAACACTTACATCTTTTTAAAATAAAGTTCATTCATTCATTCATTCATTCATTCATTCATTCATTCATTCATCTCTCTCTCTCTCTCTCTCTCTTTTCAGAGTCACGTTTAGTTCATGATAACGCACAACTACCGTTGACACTGTCTTTCCCTTACGTATATAATGTCCAAAACGAGAAGTTCGGGTTGGAGGTGTGTGTGTGTGTGTGTGTGTGTGTGTGTGTGTGTGTGTGTGTGTGAGAGAGAGAGAGAGAGAGAGGTCACAACGCGACCAAACTTGATCAGTTCTCATCATATTTCAGGAGGAAAGACTGCCACTGCCACATACACAGAAGGAACAGACTAGGCGATAATAAAATTTGGAGAATGTACCTGGCCGATACGCGTAGCGTTTACTCTCTGCCCTGGTCTGTTGTCTCGCAGTACTGCTCCGTAAAATATCATCGTGGTCCTCATTCGGCACTCGCACCGGGGTCCTTCACTTCCGCCACCGCACGGAAATTTCCAGGTAAATAAAATATGATATTGAAATTCACAGATTCCCAAAGCGTACGACAGAAACTGGAGTTTGCTGCCGTCATCTGGAAGAAAGGCGTAAGCACTTATCAAATTTTATGACGCTTAGGCCCTTTTACTAGATCTATGACTGTTCAGCCATGTGATTCTCTGTCACCACGCTCTGCCACTGCACATCCATCTTGCGCGGTGGTTGCGAGCGGTAGTATCCTATTCATCTGCACGAAGAATGGTTTTACGCATCTCGCCTCGTAAAAATGCATGTAACCTTTACATACTGTATGCTTTTGTTTTCCTGTGTATTGGGGATCTTTCTTTGTTCTTTGTATTGGGGATCTTTCTTTGTTCTTTGTATTGGGGTTCTTTCTTTCTAGGCCGAAAGCTGTAAACCGTGTATCAGTTTCGGAATAAAACTTTTATTCCAACGTGGATAATTGGTCCTGTGAAACTAGGGGCAGCGATCATACGATGAACTGATACAAAACGCTGTTAAAACAACTAAACAAAAACAACTTCCCCCTCCAACAACAACAACAACAACAACACACACACACACACACACACACACACACACACACACACACACACACACACACACACACACACACACAACCCCCGACAAAGGAGAGATACAGAGATACACGTTTCAGTGAAGTGTCAGTACAGCATCCAGTTTCTGTGGTTGTACCCTTTGTTCAAATGAGGTTGTGAAGAAGCAAGAACTATTTAGTATTTGGAAAGCATTATGATTACAGCCTGCTGGCGATACTGGAGGCGAATAGAGTCTTTGACAAGATGACCACAGCACGAAATGCCTTTACGTGACAGTTTTCTTACGAGTTCTCCGAACCAAATTAACTGTATACCTCCCTCTTTATTAAGGGCACACATCCTTTCCTTCTGCTCCAGGGTGTGAGCGGATAGCCCACGCAGCACTTTTGGAGTCATGGTCCCGCGCCGTTCCCTTCATTCGTCTACCCAGAAAGTACCGGGAAAAGTCGGCATTTTCTGACGACTCCATTCAATCAGCGGCTTCAAATCCTGCTTCTGAGCGAACGACGACCCATCCCTCTTCACAAGAAGCACAAGCAGCAGCAGCAGCAGCAAGATACACGAGGGGAGATTTCGCTGCGGCAAAAGGAAGTCAAACGCCAGCAACACCCAGCGATGTCTGTGAGACCGAGGAGATGAGTCAGGACTCGGGAGAAGGCGGCGGTTTTGATGAAAGCCCCAGGACGGGCTCACTCGCCGGCCAGATGAAGAAAGAATGGTCCAGCGCGCATTCCCTTCAACAGTCCTCTAAGGGCCCCAAGAGCTCCCAACGTAACTCGCGGACAGAAAGGCATCGGAACCGCACGGACAGTGTTGGGGAGCGTCACTCGAATTCTCAGTACTCTATACCGGCATTTGAGAAGTCTGGTTCGGTGCAGTGTCCTGACGTCACTGGAAACACTGAGGAGAAAACTGACCAAACTAACGACCATAAAACTAGCAGCACCAGCACCTCTCCTCGCCAGCTTCAGGAACACGGGGACGATGTACACCAGACGCCAGTAATGTCTGAGGACATACACGATTCACCGGCAGACTGTGAAACAGACCACGAGTGTTCGCCAGTCGTATGTGAAGTCGGGTATGTGCCAGACACCAGTCAAACCCCGAATACGGAGAGAAGGACCGGAACAAGCACTGAGTCTAAACAAAAAATGCTACCTGCGACCAGAAGTATATCGCTGCTTGAACGACCAACACTCTTGGCTAAACTGGACGGAAGCAGACATATACACGCCTTCAGTGACAGTGTGCTTGCGCAGGAACCTCACAAAGCTACCTTTTCCAGGTCCGAACACGATAAGCTGCCGACAGAAAAGGAGCAGACTGATGATAAATATGAGGCTGTGGTGACCTCTGAAATATCTTTATCACCGGATCCTGGCGACCCCGACAAAAGCGGAAGCCAAACCTGCGGCTATACCGCTGACTCTGAAGCAGCTAAGAAAGATTCCCGTCTTTCACCTGATTCACACCCAGAGTCAGATGATTCTTTCACAGTTGTGCGAACATTGTACAACCGAAACCCTATCAGCTTGAGTGTGAGCAGTGAAAATCCGGTGAAGTATTCCTCTCATCACGTGCTACAAGGCCCGAGAACTGACTCAGATTCAGTTTCGAGCGATCAGTCGCAGCATGGCGATTTGCATGACATGACTCCCTCGAACGTGCTCATGCCTGTTCACAGGGACGGAATCTGCTACATACTTCCGCCTCATATGTCAAGAAATGACGCCACATTAAGCTCTGACGACAGCGCATTTGCTTCACAAAGCTCTCCCGCTGGCTGTGTTTTGTCGCCAAGGCGGTTCATAAAAGAACAAATGAAGATGAGAATGCGTGAGTCCAAGCAGTCTGGCAGGCCGCCCATACACCCGGGACGAGTCAAAAGAAGTCTTCTGCAGTCAACAAGGAGAAACACCATTTCAGGTTTTAATGCCGTGCAGTTGCCCA
Organism: Batillaria attramentaria; assembly: GCA_018292915.2. Taxonomy (NCBI): domain Eukaryota; kingdom Metazoa; phylum Mollusca; class Gastropoda; family Batillariidae; genus Batillaria; species Batillaria attramentaria. The sequence goes on from JACVVK020000358.1 coordinate 649,093, forward strand.
CGTATCCGAATAACTCTGAGTGTGCTTGTCCTGACTGCGCATTTTCAGCAAGTCCAACACACTACTCCGACCAGGAGACTGATGGGCGGATGGTGAACGAAACCCAGTCTCATATGGTTCACAGCCAGCAGCCTGTCATCCACAACGGGAGGATGTACGGACATCCAGCTCCAGCTCCGCAGCAGTTCCAGCAGCACGTCTTCGATTCAGGATACCCGGACCCACCATCATAGAAGCAACTTAGTCCTCAACAGACGCAGGAGATTAACTACAGACGGCTGGTTCCCACATATCTCTCGTGAGCGTCAGCAGCACCCTGGCGGCGTCCTACACGTAGGTTATTTTAGTCAAGGCCCATACGACTCGTGTGAAAGCTGGCCCGAACAGCGGGACTGTTAACACAGGGTATCCAGAGGACGTGGTATACCAAACTTTCCGTACTCGTTTGATGGGTATCCTGATGAAGCCCAAAGCACAGCGATGCACAATGGCTATCATGACCAAGAAGCCCCGTGCTTACTGCCCTCGCGTCCAGAGTCTTTTTACATCCCGATATCGCAAGTCAAGGCCGCAGACGGATCATCACGAAATCATGACAACGGCAGACTGTTTCATATCCTCGCCGCCAGTATCCCGTGGACGTGCAGGGCAATCACACAGCGTGGGTGCCTCACCAGACCTCCAGTCAAACGTTTTTCTGGCGGACAGGAGACGCTTCAAGCTTACGCCCACAGAGTCCTCTCAGGTAATTGGATGAACGGCATGGGTCGGCAGGCCATGTCAAGGCATCGCCGCTGATGATGCCGACAGTACGAGGACAGTCCGGACCCCCCAACGGCCCGACCCGCTGCCTGGAATTTCTGGCCCACCATCACCACGCAGAAGGGGGCGCCGTACACTAAACAGTTAAGATCTCTCAACATTGTGTCGGAGATGTGGTTTCCGACGGAGGACAAGAGTTTCGAGAAGATTCGGCAGATGGACAGGTAATGATGTCTGGCCAACCCGAGGGCCACAGGGACACGAAACCCAGTGCAGTTCGATCCGGAGCGAGTCGTTCTGCCACAAGCCATGTTACGCAGCTCGGCCTGGACAGTGACCATATGGATCCTCGATGGATCACGATGGGCGTTCGGCACAGGCACAGCGACGGTCGTCATCAGATGAGTGGTCACGAATCGGACGGGATCTATGAGGAGTCTGTCACGGACCTTCAGCAACAGCTTGAGATGATGCACGTCGGTATTTCCAACTCGCTTCCGCAGGTTCCTGTCGACTCCCACGGCCATCAGACACCACAGAACGCCGTCAGCGAGGCAAGTGCTAAAGGGAAGCTGGTCACGTTCCGCAACTTTCCATCTGAGTACTTCAGCATATCCATGCCCGAACAGGGCCTCGGTAACATGCAGTACGTGCCCGCTCAAACAGGATCCTCCAACGAGACAATGCTGAGCGAAGCAGAAACCCGATCCGCTTCGCAGTCGACGCAAGATACCCTTCCCTACCGTGCCAACGAATCTCTAGGGTCAGTCTCGGTTTGTTCCGAACGAGTCGTGCAGCAAAACTACAATCCGAACAGAACCGCCTCCAACGAATCGACAACTCTGTACACGCGGCAAGGAGGGCAGGGGGACTACGCCTGCAGCAAAAGCAGCTCCAGTTCCTCATCGTGGAATTCATTCCGTAGCGTGGCCCAGGAGCCCTACAACCCCAGCAGGATCGAATCTAGTGACTCGGTCTTCTCCGGGTACAGCGCGCAGTGCGTGGCTGGGTACGCGGCGGATGCGAAAGGAAGCCATTCAGACCAGCGCCAGAAAGTCAGCACGTCCAACAACGCGCTTACCGCCGACTCTGGTTCTGACGATGAAGGATTCGACTACCGGGGCTCGTCCTGTTCATCAACAGAAGCTGGATCGAAAGATATCAATGTCCTGAACACCGTGGACGGTAATGTTAGGGTTTGTTGTGGGAACGATGTCGCCTTCACGGCGGAAGATCATGGCGAAAAGCGGAACTGTATTTTGAATGTTTCCCAGCAAAATGTTGTGCAACACGAACCCATTAACACCATTCCTAGGAAAGCATACTTTGAACCTGATGGGGATATAACTTTGAAGTGAAATAAACCCTTACACCGAAGAAGAACTTTTATGACATGTTATTTCGTAAAAAAAAAAGTAGTGTGGAGAAGTGTAGACATATGCCTTTATAATGTAGCTTTGTATTCCATTTTTTATCTCAGGTAGAGGAAGTAAAAAATATTTCAGATTTTGTCATGATGAGAGAGAGAGAGAGAGAGAGACAGACAGACAGAGAGACTTTGTGTGTGTGTGTGTGTGTGTGTGTGTGTGTGTGTGTGTGTGTGTGTGTGTGCGTGTGTGGTGTTAGAGAGAGAGAGAGATAGAGAGAGAGAGATTTATCGTTTATTCCCGATTTCTTCACCGCACAACGAGAGCAACGTCTTCGCATCAAACACAGTTCAGCATCGGCTGAACAAACTTAATCACAATTCACCAGGCAAGGACAATACAGCGTTTTTGAAAGTCTGTGTATTTGTAAACACATAAAAACTGAAAATAAATAAAGGTTACAGCACAAAAGTCGTCTACTGCAAATTGGTAAAAGCAAATAAGAGCATATCACATTCCTCGGAGTTCAGGGCCTTTTACTAAAATGACGTTACAGTGTAGTAGCGATCAGTGGTAAGATACAGTTGGCAAAGCTGTGACAGAACTGAAGGGGCAGTGTGTTTGAGTCCCCGTTGAGACACCGAGTTTGGTATCATACATAAGTATGTGTATGAAGTGTCCTTTATTCTGGTTATGGGGAAACCCGGAAACGTATTTGACAATGTCACATACAGAGCGTTTGCTTAGCATTTATATGATTTACTATGGCTTAAACTGGAACGCCTCGCCCAGACAGCCACCGTCGACCTCGACCAGCATGCGCCTGCTTGACCCCGTCATCCTTAGCACACACGTTCAACCCGTCTGTACTCAATTGTCTGTTGATTGTATTTGTCGCGCTGTCTGACAGTTAGGATGAAATAACTGTCTTCATGATCAGCCAGCGGGCTGCATTATCAGACACTAATCAGTGAACTAAAACAGCGACAAGGATAAAAAGAACGGCGCGCGCATAAAGCGGTGCACACATAAAAGGGGACGTCTCTATATAGTCCCACGTGTCGATAGTCCTACGGTCGATAGTCCCACGTGTCGATAGTCCTACGGTCGATAGTCCTACGTGACTGTCGATAGTCCTACGGACGATAGTCCTACGGTCGATAGTCCTACGTGACTGTCGATAGTCCTACGTGACGATAGTCCTACGGTCGATAGTCCTACGTGTCGATAGTCCTACGTGTCGATAGTCCCACGTGTCGATAGTCCGACGATTTTACGCATTTTTATCGCTAGTCGCATTTTTTGTTAGTCCTACGCTCGATCGTCTTACATATCGACAGTCCTACACTTACTCAAAGTCTCACCAGTCTCAAGTATTAGTCCTACGTGTGTCCACAGTCCTACGGGGAGAACAAATCTAAAGGAGTGTAGGACTATCGGACACGTAGGACTACCGATTCGAAGGACTGACGAGACTTCGAGTAAATGTAGGTCAATCGACACTCACGACATTCGACTAGGACAAGACTGTCAACAATCCGGACTATATGCACGAGGGACTATCGGCGTAGGACCGCTGTCGGCACGCAGGACAGTTGGCACGTAGGACTAGCGACACGCAGCCCACTCAGAAAGCCATACCTGCAAATTAAAGTTGAGTGCGTTTAGTTTTAAATAGTACAGAGAGGCGTATTGTATTTCCCATACTGTAATTTGGGATGCTACGATAGAAGCAGCAAACACTCAATGAATTTTGCACGTACAACACGTGCATCGGACTCCATCCCCCCCCCCCTCCCCAAAGATGCGACGGTAATTCAAAGTAAGTGTCGAAGACCCGAGGCATTAATTTTGGTCGTCATGCTGGCCCGCCTGCAGTTGAAACACCACCGTGTCACCACTCTTGGGCTGGAAACTACTGACGCCTGAAAGAACGAGGAATTGTAATTTATGTCATTTCTGGATCATCATCTCTAACCTTCTTGTGTGCAACTCATACATCAGTCATACTCATACATCAGTCATACTCACACATCACTCACTCAGAAAAAAAAGGGAAATACAAAGAAAGAGATTCTACTCGCATATTTCTCCTGTTTTTGCTTTTGCAAAGAAAGATATAATATCCTGAACTTTTACAAATAATTATTTTGACATTCATTGAGACATCATTTAACTAGTATGCTAAGGTAAGACGACATATTCTTTAGCTTGCTCAGCACTGACTCTGCTAAGACGTTCGGCTGGAAAACTGAGTAAGTCCCCCCCCCCCCACCCCCGATGTTCTAGCATTTTTGAAGTAACACCAATCTCCCTGTCGCTTACCACGCTCTAAGACCGTTTGCCAAATGAATAGATGTTGTTTTTGGCCAATGCGACCATTTTACGTGACTTTGCGGCTTCTAATACTAATACGTGTAGTAGAGAAATATGACTTTCTTCGGCCTATAACGCTGTCATACCTGTACTACACGTCGATACGACCTAGTCGCTACAATTAGCCACCAATCAGCGCTGTCTAGTTGGTCTTGGTCCGCAATGAAATAACGTCACGTACGCGGTGCTCTTCTACGTACGTAGAACACCATATACGCCAACCAGCGTCACCACAATGGTTTTAGATGCTATTTTGTGTCGCAACTGACTGATTCTGATGCATGAGCATTCGATGAAAAGTTATCCACAGCGTTGTTGTATGCCTGACAAAGGCATGAGACAATGAAACCACCAAACCATTCCTCACCAACAGGGATTAGCTTTCCACCAATCCTGATGCTCCAGTAGGAATGGTCCCCGTTCCAGTCGACGTCACCGAACACGACGGGTTGGCGCACAGGATCTCCTCCCTCTCCCAGATCCTTACGGATACCAATCACCATGTAACCGGGCACGCTACCATAATACTCCGTCGAAAATCTGGCGAGGAAATCTGATCGTTAACATACCACCCGTCAGTGTGCGATACGAGTAGGCCTATATCAAAATCTTGTCCCGAAACTGCTGTGGTTCTATTGTTCGTTAAAAAACAAGGAGGAACGGCCCCGTCCTACAAAGTTGTTTCTCCAAACTTCATTTTATTTTGTCTTTGTAGTTATTGTTGCCGGTTCTCCCCTCTCCAAGTTCTACCAATGACACTAGATCCTCTACGACCTCGACCGATTAGCCACGTGACTGGGGGTGGGGCCGGGTGGGGGAAGAAGGGAGGGAGAGAGAGAGAGAGGCAGAGAGAGAGAGCGTGGGTGTTTAGGAGTTTAACGTCCTTTTCCCCCAGATAAGAGTGATATCAAAGACGGGGCAACGAGAAAAAGGCCAGCACAAATATTTGGCCCCAGCGGCCAGGATTCGAACTCTCGGCCCAAGCATTGAAAGTCCAACGCTCTACCATTCGGCCACCCTGGCTCCCGAGAGAGAGAGAGATGATGATGATGATGATGAAACTTTATTTATCAACGGTAAAAGTTTTGACAGAAATTCGCCAGTTTGCAAACTTGCCGTTGCTAATACTACAGAGACTATCTACTAAGGAAAAAAAGGGAGCAAGATATAAAAGGTATTATGCACTAAACTACAAGAAACAAAAACCATCGAGAAAATCGTCCATTAGGTCAAAACGCATTCACACACACGTGCGACCTTCGTAAACACAGATCACTGATACAATACTGAAGTGATGCAAAATAGAAAATCAAAATAACAGGTTGCCGCGTAACGTACGTTACGTGCGATCCATCAGGTACTGTTTGAGTGCACGCTTAAACGTAGAAGTAGATATATTTAGTTTCAGGTGTGAAGGGAGGGAATTCCATTGTAATGTTCCAGCGAAGGAAAGGCTTGTTTTGAATAAGTCAATACGGGGTAATGGTAAGCGCAGGATGCCATTCCTCGAGGTCCTCTCATGCTGCTGATTTAAATTAAAAAGAGTTTTCAGATATGGTGGCATTTTCTCATTGAAGATTTTATGTATGAATACACACTTATTGTAAGTAAACTGGTGTTCAAGGCTAAGAAGATTAAGCTTTTTTAATTTTTCGCTAGTTGGGAGAGGTTTTGGAAGAACCATTTTAACAGCTCTCTTGTACAGCGAATTGAGTCTGGCCATATGGACATCGCTGCACCCGTCCCAAACAGTGGAGGCGTAACTAACATGTGAGGTTATATGTGCGTGAAAAAACAGCTTTCGGCTATGGATATCGGTTATGTCAGCCTCAGGCAGGTCGTCATACAGAGAGAGAGATGACGTCAATTCCGTGAAGTAAACTTTCGACGTCAGCCTCTAGCACTGAGATCGTCTGAGGATGCTTGTTCATGTCTTGTGATTTCCCTGTTGGCTTTGTGACTTCTCCGACTGAATTATTTTTCACATGAAATCTGGAAGATCTAGAGGGCTGATGAAATGTCGGAAGCAGTGGCGATACTTGCAGATTTTGTCTGTGAACCAAACATTTGACGTCAGCCTCACGCTGCTCGTCTGACAGATGATACTTCTACATATCTTGTGATTTCCTTGTTGCTTTTGTGACTTCCGTGACTGAATTAATTTTGACATAAAATCTGGAAGATCTAGAGAGCTGATGAAACGTGGACTTAAGTGCCTTGGTTTGTACTTACGAAATTGCAAAATTGGAACTTTTTTGACCGGCGCTTCTCGCAGAAACGTGAAAAATGTGTTTATCTAAAAGCTCTGCTATTCTTAATACTAAAGCTATACTAGTGCAGCAGTTCATGTCATATGTGCAGTTGGCACAAGTGACAAAAATACCGGAATGATGAGTAATTTGAAGGAGTCTTTTCATAGATATTTGGCCTTATATGCAAACCACCCCTACCTCGGAAATATTTTTCTTACACAAAACCTGTCAGAGCTACATAGCTGTGCTACGAAAACAGGCAGTATAATTGGATGATCTTCCCAATTTCAGAAAATGAAGCCATTTGAACATTTTTTCAAAAAAAATCGTAACATGACCGATTTTTTAAAAATCGGCGATAACTCTTTTGAAAATGCAGTAGGCTAAAAATCGTGAAAAATGGGTCTGGAGAAGGTGAATTCCCATTTTATCTCAAAGGTAAAAGGCCTCCAACGAGGTGGTTTAGGAGATAGCCATCATTACATCCGTCACACACACACACACACACACACACACACACGTCATTCCCGCCAAAAAGAACGCAGCAGCAAAGTGTGCACGTAAGGTGTCTATGACGCAGATTTCGTTACGACACTGTGTGCGTGAAAGTAAGTATTGTGTGGAGAAACGTCACAGTCTTGTTTTGTATCACTGAAACTTGCTGCTGCGCGTAGCAAAATCTGCCCCGTCTCATAAAATTGTTTCTCTATAGAGAAACAACTTAAAACAAGGAGGAACGGCCCCGTCCTACAAAGTTGTTTCTCCAAATTTCATTTTATTTTGTCTGTTTTGTTGTTATTGTTGCCGGTTCTCCCCTCTCCATGTTCTACCAATGACACTAGATCCTCTACGACCTCGACCGATTAGTCACGTGACTGGGGGTGGGGCCGGGTGGGGGGAGAGCGAGAGAGAGAGAGAGAGAGAGAGAGAGAGAGAGAGAGAGAGAGAGAGTGGGTGGGTGGGTGTTTAGGAGTTTAACGTCCTTTTCCACCACGTAAGGGTGATATCAAAGACGGGGCAACGAGAGAAAGGCCAGCACAAATATTTGGCCCAAGCCGGGATTCGAACTCTCGACCCGAGCATTGAAAGTCCAACGCTCTACCATTCGGCTACCCTGGCTTCCCAGAGAGAGAGAGAGAGAGAGAGAGAGAGAGAGACGTCAGTTCCGTGAACTAAACATTTGACGTCAGCCTCAGGCAGGTCGTCATACACAGACGGAGAGATGACGTCAGTTCCGCGAACTAAACATTTTGACGTCAGCCTCTAGCACTGCGATCGTCTGAGGAAGCTTGTTTATGTCTTGTGATTTCCCTGTTGGCTTTGTGGCTTCCCCGATTGAATTATTTTTCACATGAAATCTGGAAGATCTAGAGGGCTGGTGAAATGTCGGAGGCAGTGACGATACTTGCTTATTTTGTCTGGGAACTAAGCGTTTGACGTCAGCTTCACACTGGTGGTATGACAGATGATGCTTGTGCATGTCTTGTAATTTCCCTGTTGCTTTTGTGACTTCCCTGGCTGAATTAATTTTTACATAAAATCTGGAAGATCTAGAGGGCTGGTGAAACATGGACTAGAATACCTTGTATTGTACTTATGAAATCGAAAATTTGGAACTCTTTTGACCGGTGCTTTTCGCAAAAACTTGAAAAAGTTATGTTTATCTAAAAGTTCAGTTATTCTAAATGCTAAAGCTATAATAGTGCAGTAGTTCCTGTCATATGTGCAGTTGTCACACTAGACAAAAACGCCGGGATGATAAGTAATTTGCAGTAGTCTTTTCATAGATATTTGATCTTATGTGCAAACCACCCCTACCTCGAAAATATTTTTTTTACACAAAACCAGTCAGAGCTACAGAGCTGTAGCACGAATACAGGCAGTGTGATTGGGTGAACTTCCAAAGTCTAGAAAATGAAGGAATTTGAACAACTTTTTCGAAAAAATTCGTAACGCGACCGATTTTTTAAAATCGGCGATAACTCTTCTGAAAATGCGGCAGGCTAAAAATCGTGAAAGGTAGGTCCACTCTCTGGGGCACAGAGTCTTTCAGTGGAAAGTACCTCTGTGCACAGTGGGGAAATGGCGCTCACTGCGCTACCGTGACGGGCCTAAATTGTCTCGGTGCTCTCAAACACAAGGTCGCGCACTATGTCATCCTTGACCAGCTTTGAACCCAGAGGGATCCTCAATGGCGCAAGTGATGGCAGGCTGTCTTCAGAGTGAAAGTAGGCGTGTTTCTGAATCAGAGACATACATAACATGTCTCTGTCTGAATGGACAGATCTATTATTACATTCAGTCCTAGAGCACGGGTGTGTATGCTTTTGTAATCGTCTCTTATTCCACCACAAGGCAGGTACGTGATCGTCTGCACCGTGCAATAATACTTGCCTGCAGAGTGCAACACCTTGGCCTGTCAGAGTGCAACCCCCTTGCCGTTTACTCACATCCTGTTGGATCAGTGTACCACGTAAACAGTGCCATCAAATCGCAACAATAATTGTCCGCTGGCAAAGATTTTGCCCAAACCAAAAGTGGTCGGATATTCAAGACTTCGTTTCAAATCGATTCATATGACACACAAGTCTTCGCTTTTCTAAAAAAATTTCGCCATTTTTTAAAATGGCGCTGGGTGTAAGCAGTCACATTTTCACGCCCCGCCGAAAAGGGACTGCACTCTGGAGTCTAAGGTAGGTCTGGAGAAGGTGATTTCCCATTTTATCTCAAAGTAAAAAGGCCTCCATCGAGGTGGTTTAGGAGATAGCCATCATTACATCCGTCCACACACACACACACACACACACACACACACACACACACACACACACACACACACGTCTCACAACTCCCGCCAAAAAGAACGCAGCAGCATAGTGTGCACGTCAAGTGTCTATGACGCAGGTTTCGTTACGTCACTATGTGCGTGAAAGTATTATTGTGTGGAGAAACGTCACAGTCGTGTTTTGTATCACTGAAACTTGCTGCTGCGCGCAGCAAAATCTGCCCCGTCTCATAAAGTTGTTTCTCTATAGAGAAACAACTTAAAAAAGAAAGGGCGGAAGTTGCAGAAAACAACAATTTATATATATATATATATATATATATATATATATTTTTTTTTTTTTTTTTTTGGGGGGGGGGGGGGTGTTACTGTCGTAAGTGTACGAACAGAACGACAGGTCACGTGACTTGTTCGCTAAACCTAATCTAGCCTTGGACTAAACCGGACCAGCACGTGCTTTTCAGTTGCTGTACAGAACGGTGCGCAGTTTACTCTCGGCGGAGGTGAATTTCTTGGCTTCGTTCCTGTACTGTAATCTTATTTAAACATTTCTTGCGCCGTTTCCGTCGCTGGCTGCCTTAGATCTAGTTCGGAAGTCACATCCTGGATTACAGGAGAGGAGCACCATGACTACCTTAGATCTAAACCAGGATGAATCTGTGTCAAAGTCATGATTTCGTATTAATACGCGCAATCTTCGCGCGCAAAGACACGAAATCAGGGGTGCTTTACTTTCTCTCATCACACCAACGTGTTCTTGTTAGTAAGCCGGTGTGACAAAGTAAGCTAAAACTTTGCCACCAGCCTAAGAGTTTTGCATAACTGGAAGCTTGTCATGTTAGTGTACAAGCAGTGCTAGCAGATGACGCGCACCTGGGGCGGAAGTTGTTCCGGCTGGCTTTCGTCTAGGCCCACTTACCTCCCCCTGATTCAGCTGCTGCTGCTGCTGTGTCTGTGTGTGTGTGTGTGTGTGTGTGTGTGTGTGTGTGTGTGTGTGTGTATTTGTTGGTATGACTGCGGGAGTACGCGCATTGAGTCACTTTTTGAAAATTTTGCGCTATATAAGTACAATTCATCATTATTATTATTATTTAAACATCATGTTTCCTGAAGGAAACATTATGCTTAGATGGAATATTATTACTCAAATTACTTTTGAATCTCATACTCGTACAGATTCTAACCAAGAGACAAACTCGGCGATGGGAAAGTATGATGATGATGATGAGCTGGTGGATGTTCAGGTGTTTAACGTCTTTTTTCACCCGTATGGGTTTTATCAAAGACAGGGCAACGAGAAAAAGGCCAGCACAAATATTTGGCCCCGACCGGGATTCAGTCGAACTCACGACCCGAGCACTGAGAATCCAATGTTCTACCATTCGGCTATCCCGGCTCCCTAGTGGTGGTGATGGTGGTGGTGGTGGTGGTGGTGGTGGAGGTGGTGGTGGTGGTGATGATGATGATGATAATGATGATCCGTACTTGAAAGTGGTGTCCTCCCAGGCTGCCTGTTCCATGAGTTTCAAGATAGTCTTTGCCCTTGTGGTACGGACTCTGATGCTGAAGTGGAAATTTGGCTGTCGCCCCTCCAGGTCGTTGACAAATTCCAGCGTAACGAACCTAATGAAAACAAACAAACAAACAAAAAACAAACAAAAAACGGTATGTTTGGAGAATTTTTCAAAGGAAAGAAAAGAAAGGTTCAACTCCTCGGTCCTAGGTTTTTGACGTTTTCTACCAGGGTTAGGAGGATTTGCATGTCCATGTGTCCCTTCCCGTTCAGCACTGTGTGAATGGAGAGTGGACATCGTAGCACATTCCTGATGATGCGCGGCAAATGCTTGTTTTGTATTGTTGGCTGTGTGTCAGTAAAGGTGTGAAGGTCACCTGGTAAGAATTTGTCGCGAATCACTGAATGTGTGTACATTTTTTTTTAGTAATTAATTCTTGTGCACATTTCAGCTGTAGCGCGTGCTACTAATGTGCCAGTGTTTCTATATTTATCAGTTTGTTTGTCGTTAAGTCTGCCGCGCCCTTTAGTTCAAGTACACCAATTTCTCTTTTGGGGATAGTGAAGATATATTGAATGAATGATAATGAATGAGAAATCATTGTCCGTTACCGGCTTTTACGAGCACCCATTATGTCAGGTATGGCAAGTCAGTCTCCAGTGAAGTCGTTAGGTGTCAGTTACAGCGTTAAGCCCGAGTCCAGCGGCAACAGTATAGCAGCTTCTCCTGACCCAGTCCTGCACCTGTTCAGTGAGTGAAGATTTTCATGGTATTTTACCAAAAATGAACCTTAAATATGAAATAAAAGCCTGTTGTAACTGCCCCCCCCCCGTCCCCCGTCCCCCCCCCCCCCCCCCCCCGCCCTCCGTGCCCCCCCCCCCAAAAAAAAACAAAAAACAAAAACAAAACAACAACAACCCACAACAACAACAACAACAAATACAAACAAACAAACAAACACATGAAATGAAATGAAATCAAATCAAATCATCTTTAATGTCCAGTCCTTTTAAAACCAGAAAATTTTCTTTTGGTGCCCGCTCTGCACAATATAAGTTAGGTTAAGAATATCACATAAAACCGGCCCCCGTAGTGTAGTGGTTAGCACTTCGGATCATGGACCGGGAGACCCGGGTTCGAGTCCCAGCCGAGGCAAGCGGGATTTTTCCTGCTTAGGTCGGCTCCTACCCAGAGCGGGTGTGCTATGGGCCCGATGGGGGAGGCTGTTGCCACACAGTCGAGTTTCACCCACTTCACGGGTGCGACTTTGGGGGTGCTTCCCTTGGTATGACACGTCTTATGATGTGGATGATTACACGGCCGGCACCGCAGGTGCCGCAGTTCCCGGGCCTGGTAAATGCCGGGATATTTATGACAGGAAGCATGGAATGCGGCCCTGTCCCGCAGTCCCAAACCACATGGACCTCCATAACATCATCTTACCATTATGCTCATCTCCATCATCAAGCATAACAAAATTTGTCCCAGCTTCCGAGTCCTCCGTGGGTTCCACCCATGACCTGGTAGGAACACCACTGGAGCAAAGACCTTGGAATGTTTCCAAGATCTTTGACTGGAGCTGGCAAAGAGTTGGGGCAGAAAAAAAAAAAAATACATAAAAGTATACACTATGATAATTACGATAATAAATTAGGTAAATAATGATATTAATAATAATAGCATAATTAAAAATAAGAGTCCATTTAAAGACCGGACTATGACACACACACACACACACACACACACACACACACACACAGAAACAAACAAACAAACTAAAAAAAACCCAAAAAAAACCAAAACAAAATAAAACAAACAAACAAACAAACAATCCAACCAAACTAAAAAAAAACACCCCAACAAAACCGTGCAACAAAACAAAACATGACCGCCGCCACCACTGATCACCGCCCACCACTGAACAACAACAAACCCCAAACAACAACAACAACAACAAAAACACACACAAACAACATGTCTCGGTGGCAAATCGGTGGCCCATTAGGTGATGAGAGTGACATAACTTCACTGACTCCTACGGGATACACCACAATATCCTTTTCCCGCCCCACTGGTCCTGGTGGTGGGATTGCCATTGTACTAGAAGAGTCTATCGCTAATCACGTTTTGACAACATCCATCACTAAAACCTTTCTAACAATGGAAGTCTGTGAAATGCGCCTAGTTCATCAAAAAAGATGCATGGTATTTATCTGTTTATATCGCCCCCCACCTGGTAAGGAGAACAATGTCACGAACAGCATGTTTACTGAAGAATTCTCAGACCTACTCGAATTCTATATTTACTGTGATTGTCTATACATTGTCGGTGGCTTTAACTTTCATTATGATTCCACTGCCGATTCACAAGTAAATACCTTAAAAATCTACTCCAGAGTCACAGTCTACACCAACTCGTTAATGCATCAACCCATCGTTTAGGCCACACTCTTGACTGGATAATTACCAACAGGACAAGTGATGTACTTACTCTAGATATATTATTTATTCTGACAAATAAATCTCAGATCACTTTGTTATTTCTCTAAATGTCTGTTTTCCCAAACCTTATAAACGAACTAAAACAATAACTCTCGCAACTTAAGAGCCCTGCACATAGACAAGTTCAAATCAGATATATTGAAAATTGTATCCACTACTGTCAGTACTAACCCTCAAACTCTAGCTGACATGTACGATAACAAACTCCGAAAATTATTAGACCAACATGCACCTGAAAATACAAGAGTAATTAACGAACGTCCATCAGCTCCGTGGATGACAGATGACATTAAAAAGGCCAAACAAAAGCGGCGATGTGCAGAGCGACGGTGGCGCAAATCTGGTTTACATCTATACAGCGGCAAATATACGCTCATCATCGTAACCTAGTAACCACTCTGATCTGTAAAACCAAAAGAAACTTCATCTACAATTGCACAGCAAATGCTGCGTCTACCAAAGCGCTGTTTCGACTAACTGGCCAACTATTGGGAAAGACAAATGATGTTATTCTTCCATCCAAAATTCCTATGGGTGAATTGCCTGACAAATTTAATACTTAATTTACTTGGAAGATCGAGACCATAACAAGTAATTTGAATTCTAACTCACGGCAAATTTCTGATCCTGTTTTTCAGGAACTCAGCTGGCTGCTTTTAAACTTGTTTCTGCTGAGCAAGTTAAACAAACCACTCTTAAAATGCCGAAAAAATCCTGCGAACTTGATCCAATTCCTACAACACTTCTCCTTGACTGCCTCGATGAACTACTTCCTCTAGTAACATATATAACAAATACTTCCATGTCCTCTGGTGTTGTCCCTCAGTGCTTCAAACATGCTCTTATAAGACCCACACTTAAAAAAATCTACACCAGAACATGAGAATCTAAAGAGTTATTGACCACTTTCTAATCTTCTTTTTTATCGAAGGTTCTAGAACGCACTGTCCTATCTCAACTACAAAATCATATTTTGTATTCGTATTTGGGAAATCGTACACAATCCGTCTCACTAAATGTCTACAATCTCTACATCTACATCTCTGCCTGTGCGCTATGGAGTTCCCCAAGGCTCGGTCCTCGGTCCTATTCTCTTCACATTATACATGAAACCCCTCAGTTCTGTTTTTACACTCACAAATGTTTCATACCACTTTTTTTTGCTGATGACTCGCAGCTGCATAAATCCTTTACTCCTACTACTTTACCTAACCTTCTCACTGAAGTGTCCTCTTCAATTGTAATTTGCACTGGTCTTTTCATAGATATTTGATCTCATGTGCAAATTACCCCTACCTCGGAAATAAAAAAAATTTTATACACAAAACCAGTCAGAGCTACAGAGCTGTAGTACGAATACAGGCAGTGTGATTGGGTGAACTTCCAAAGTCTAGAAAATGAAGGAATTTGAACAAAATTCGTAACATGACCGATTTTTTTAAAATCGGCGATAACTCTTCTGAAAATGCAGCAGGATAAAAATCGTGAAAGGTTGTTCTGGAGAAAGTGAATTCCCATTTTATCTCAAAGTAAAAAGGCCTCCAACGAGGTGGTTTAGGAGATAGCCATCATTACATCCGTCCGTACACACACACACACACACACACACACACACACACACACACACACACACACACACGTCTCACAACTCCGCCAAACAGAACGCAGCAGCATAGTGTGCACGTCAAGTGTCTATGACGCAGATTTCGTTACGTCACAGTGTGCGCGAAAGTATGTATTGTCTGGAGAAAGGTCACAGCCTTGTTCTGTACTACTGAAACTTGCTGCTGCGCGTAGCAAAATCTGCCCCATCTATAGAGAAACAACTTAAAAACAAGATGGCCACCAGCCCAATATGTTGTTTCCATTCAATGACCTGCTGTAGTCACAGTCGTAGTCGTTGTGTCATGTATGCAGCCCGCGCGCACACGAACGCAAGCTCTCTGACATCAAGCATGCTGACATAAAGAAAGTACTGGAAACCCTATCCGTGCCTCAATGCACTTGCAAAACCCCAAACACATGAGGTCGTGTGAGCTCGCCTAGCTGGTTGATGTCACAAACTTTTTGGCGTATGCGAGGTTCTACATGGGTGAATGAATTCTTGTAATAAAGTCGTTCCCCTTTGACAGAGTTACTTCCCGCAGACTTGACTGACAGACGATTGCTTACTGGTATCGGAGACCCTCTCTCTCTCTCTCGCCTTAGACGCGCGCTTGCGCGCGCGCGCACGCACGCACGCACGCACGCACGCACGCACGCACGCACGCACGCACACACACATACATTATGCTTCTGAGTGTGAGTCAGTGGCAAAAACGAAACCCACTGAAATTCCCGCTTTCCACATGTCAAGTTGTAGAGACTCTCGCGAAAAGATACTGCATTTCGATGCAAAATAATTTCTAGACCATCCCAGAACATGCTGGTGCAGTAACGTCAGTAGATTACGTCACCTTGGAAAGATTTCGAACCTTCCAGTAAGTTGAGGAATGTTCTAGATTTGACCTGTTCAGTACGTAAGCAGCCCTGCACAGCGTTCTGGATTCTTCTTCTTTCATGAATTTGTTCTCCGCGCATATTCTGTTCATAAAGTATTGGAGTTGTAGTCTGTTGTATCCCGTATCTTCTCTGCGAGTGCACGATGATGGCGACATAGCATAAGTAAAATACAACACCACGTCTCCAAACAGAGGAATTCGGAAAGAAAGTGGCGACACATCCCCAAGAAAAACCAGCATCACGTCAATCAAACATGACGCTCTTACTTTACGTCAGTGCGCGTGCGTTTTTTCTTCGATATTTGTGAGGCGTGTGGCTTGTGGAGGAAATGTGCTTTGAGTACATGAGTACAACGTTTCGAGTCAACTGACGATAACGGCTGAAGAGAATTTTTCTAATTCTTTAATATATTTTTATGGCACCCCAGACACATTATCTATATAGAGTAGGAGCGATTTTGAGATCTAAAATGGGTTCACCAGCACTTTCATCAGGTACGGCTTACGCCAAAAGTATAAAAGCGACAACCTCCAAACTTCACTCAGTTGAGAGTCCGTATTCATGCTATCTACGTCCAAAACATGGAGTGGTGTAGGTAAATATTACGCCTTCAAACGCCAGAAAGCCACTTTTTCTGAAAAGGGCAATAACTCGCAAATCTTGTGTGCAATCGTTCCATGGATCGCGCCCTTCTTTCTCAACAATCTTGATTCATTTA
Source organism: Batillaria attramentaria (assembly GCA_018292915.2). NCBI lineage: Eukaryota > Metazoa > Mollusca > Gastropoda > Batillariidae > Batillaria > Batillaria attramentaria. Next base: position 665,871 of record JACVVK020000358.1, read on the forward strand.
GAAACCCCAAATTTGAAATCGATCGGTTCAGTATTTTCGGAGATACAGGCATCTGACCTGGATTTCACATGCAATGTCAACTTCAGGTTCGGTCTTACATGAAAACTATAAGAGCGACCATTTTCTAGTAGTGACTCTGTTCAGAGTCCGTATTTCAAGCTATCTACTGCCAAAAAATTGAGTGATTTAAATAAATATTACGCCTGTACACGAAAGACAACCAACTTGTCTCAAAAGGGCGATAACTCCCAAATCACTTAAGCAATCATCACACGCTTGGTTCCTCTAATGTAACATTTTGATATATTGGGATACCCCAAATTTGAAGCCATTCGGTGAGTATTTTCGAAGAAAACGGGCCCTGGACACAATTCACACACACACGCACACCGCACACCGCACGCACACACATACGAACAGACGGCACTCCACTGAGGAGGAGAAGCGCGTTCGGCGCACCGTACATGTCAGCATCGATGACGCACGTTTTCTTCACGTCATGTCAGAATTACACTTTGCAAAATCGTCTCTGCGGGAGATCCGGCAGGTGACGTGCGTTTTGTCCACAGATGTTTGCCTATGAACGTGGAAAATTTTAGCCCCGTCTATGATGTTGTTTCCATTACTATGGAAACAACATAATGAACGAAGGACAAGACAGAGGTCATAGCCATCGGCACCAGACCTAACCCCTAAAGAAAACATCTACACAATCACTCAACCTCTTAATATTAATGGTCTAAGACAGTGAAGGATCTAGGGGTATTCCTGGATGAGTGTCTTACAGATAACTTCATTTGTGTAAAATTCTCTACATCCAAATCGAGAAACTAAGCAAAATACGTCCCTTTCTTAACCATAGATGCAGCAAACAAACTTGCAAATTCATTTCATTCTTTCTAGATTAGATTATTGGTAACTCTCTTTTGGCTGGTTTACCTGATGATAAAATTCGTAGACTCCAGCGAATTCAAAATTGTGCTGCAAGACTAGTATTGAAAAAAGAAAACGGGAAAGCTCTACTCTACTCTACTCCCTCCATTGGCTGCCTATCAGAACAAGAATTGAATATAAAGTATCAACCGTCTGCCACAGAGCTTTCCATAGCAATGATTTACCCAGTGACATACATGATTTACTTGTACCATTTGCACCATCCAGGAGTCTTCGTTCTGAAAATTCAAATCTGTTGTCTGTACCTCGATATAAAATGCATAACCATGGCAGACGTTCTTTTTCCATTTTTGGCCCCAGAACTTGGAACATGCTGCCATTATCTTTAAGATCAATAAAATCAGAAAGTTCATTCAACAGCAGTCCAAAGACTTATCTATTTAAAGCATATCTCCCTGTTTCTAATAATTATTACCAATATATATTAGCAAACAGCCATAGACCTGTGTAGCAGGGAATCTGAAACAGAGAAACTCGAAGTAATTATTTTACTTACCGCGAAAAAACGTCTGTTGACTGCAGGCTCAGAATGAGACTGAACAACACGACAGACAGGTAGGTCTAGAGAGAGAGACGTAGTAAAGGATATTGCCAGCTGTGTCACGCTCTATTTTTTCACATACCTGTAGCAGTGTGGGTGAAAGCAGAGCGTCCCCCAAGTCGAGGAAAGTCAAGTTTGTTGTGAATGTGTTCGTCAGTGTTAACTGCTGTCGACTGGCGCTTGTGGCAGGCTGTGTGTGGTTGGCGGTGTGTACTGCGCAGTTTAGCTGGTTTATATACAGGAATAGTCTAGTCATTCATTGTCATCAATATAGCAGTCTATTCATCCCGAAACTGGTCGACTGGCGGCACTGCCGAAAAACCTGGGTAATCAGTCCAAATGCAGTAAGTATATGTATACAACGTAAAGATGCACGAGAAACCGACATCCGGCTGCACACCAAGTTCTGAGAAATGGTACCGCGTACATACTAGTTTTATGTAATGGTAAATAAAATGTGTGTGTGTGTGTGTGTGTGTGTGTGTGTGTGTGTGTGTGTGTGTGTGTGTGTGTGTGTGTGTGTGTGTGTGTGTGTGTGTGTGTGAGAATATAAAGATAATGATGCACGCGTTCTAATCACGAAAGCAGTCGGTGCACCGAAGGAAACAAACGTGTAAATTTATACCGTGGCCGTTACCGATCACAGTCATGGCCTTTGTGCTACATGCGGCCAAGCGGCTATTGCATGACTGAAATCATTATAGACTCCCCTACAATCAATCATTTCCGAGCATGTTTCGTACTACGGCTTCAAGTTCTTTGTCGTTGTTGTTGTTGTTGTTGTTGTTGTTGTTGTTGTTGTGGTGGTGGTGGTGGTGGTTTGTCAGTTGCTAGCTTTGTTTTTTAATTGTTCCGGCCTCCGTCTGTGTGTGTGTGTGTGTGTGTGTGTGTGTGTGTGTGTGTGTGTGGTGTGTGTGTGTGTGTGTGTGTGTGAATTAGTCAGCAAGGAAGTTTCCTTGGAGTACGGCGGTACTGTACACATAATATGACGCACAGCACTTCACACCACACACGACGAACGGATTTTACAGCTCAACTTGAGTGCTTGCACCGAGACCGATCGCAAACATCGAACTAATGTATGATCAGTGTGTAAAATCGTACACTGAGTCACTATGTGCTGAAGGTTGCGATCACTGTGACATAAAACACTGAATGGAAACCCGTCCTGCGCCGGCTTTCTATTCAGTTTAACCCCTCGCGAATGCATGCGTCATGAAAACCATGAATGCTATGAGGACGGATTTAGCACACACACACACACACACACACACACACACACACACACACACACACACACACACACACACACGCACGCACGCACGCACACTGTCACACACACACACACACACACACACACACACACACACACACACACACACACACGCACGCACGCACGCACACTGTCACACACACACACACACACACACACACACACACACACACACACACACACACACACACACTGTTACACACACACACACACTGTTACACACACACACACACACACACACACACACACACACACACACACACACACACACACACACAACCCCGACATACAAAGGAGAGATACAGAGATACATGTAACGTTTCAGTGAACTGCACAGCATCCAGTTTCTGTGGTTGTACCCTTTGTTCAAATGAGGTTGTGAAGAAGCAAGAACTATTTAGTATTTGGAAAGCATCATGATTACAGCCTGCTGACGATACTGGAGGCGAATAGAGTCTTTGACAAGATGACCACAGCACGAAATGCCTTTACGTGACAGTTTTCTTACGAGTTCTCCGAACCAAATTAACTGTATACCTCCCTCTTTATTAAGGGCACACACCCTTTCCTTCTGCTCCAGGGTGTGAGCGGATAGCCCACGCAGCACTTTTGGAGTCATGGTCCCGCGCCGTTCCCTTCATTCGTCTACCCAGAAAGTACCGGGAAAAGTCGGCATTTTCTGACGACTCCATTCAATCAGCGGCTTCAAATCCTGCTTCTGAGCGAACGACGACCCATCCCTCTTCACAAGAAGCACAAGCAGCAGCAGCAGCAGCAAGATACACGGGGGGAGATTTCGCTGCGGCAAAAGGAAGTCAAACGCCAGCAACACCCAGCGATGTCTGTGAGACTGAGGAGATGCGTCAGGACTCGGGAGAAGGCGGCGGTTTTGATGAAAGCCCCAGGACGGGCTCACTCGCCGGCCAGATGAAGAAAGAATGGTCCAGCGCGCATTCCCTTCAACAGTCCTCTAAGGGCCCCAAGAGCTCCCAACGTAACTCGCGGACAGAAAGGCACCGGAACCGCACGGACAGTGTTGGGGAGCGTCGCTCGAACTCTCAGTACTCTATACCGGCATTTGAGAAGTCTGGTTCGGTGCAGTGTCCTGACGTCACTGGAAACACTGAGGAGAAAACTGACCAAACTAACGACCATAAAACTAGCAGCACCAGCACCTCTCCTCGCCAGCTTCAGGAACACGGGGACGATGTACACCAGACGCCAGTAATGTCTGAGGACATACACGATTCACCGGCAGACTATGCAACAGACCAGAGTGTTCGCCAGTCGTATGTGAAGTCGGGTATGTGCCAGACACCAGTCAAACCCCGAATACGGAGAGAAGGACCGGAACAAGCACTGAGTCTAAACAAAAAATGCTACCTGCGACCAGAAGTATATCGCTGCTTGAACGACCAACACTCTGGGCTAAACTGGACGGAAGCAGACATATAAACGCCTTCAGTGACAGTGTGCTTGCGCAGGAACCTCACAAAGCTACCTCTTCCAGGTCCGAACACGATAAGCTGCCGACAGAAAAGGAGCAGACTGATGATAAATATGAGGCTGTGGTGACCTCTGAAATATCTTTATCACCGGATCCTGGCGACCCCGACAAAAGCGGAAGCCAAACCTGCGGCTATACTGCTGACTTTGAAGCAGCTAGGAAAGATTCCCGTCTTTCACCTGATTCACACCCAGAGTCAGATGATTGTACGGATTCTTTCACAGCTGTGCGAACATTGTACAACGGAAACCCTGTCAGCTTGAGTGTGAGCAGTGAAAATCCGGTGAAGTATTCCTCTCATCACGTGCTACAAGGCCCGAGAACTGACTCAGATTCAGTTTCGAGCGATCAGTCGCAGCATGGCGATTTGCATGACATGACTCCCTCGAACGTGCTCATGCCTGTTCACAGGGACGGAATCTGCTACATACTTCCGCCTCATATGTCAAGAAATGACGCCACATTAAGCTCTGACGACAGCGCATTTGCTTCACAAAGCTCTCCCGCTGGCTGTGTTGTGTCGCCAAGGCGGTTCATAAAAGAACAAATGAAGATGAGAATGCGTGAGTCCAAGCAGTCTGGCAGGCCGCCCATACACCCGGGACGAGTCAAAAGAAGTCTTCTGCAGTCAACAAGGAGAAACACCATTTCAGGTTTTAATGCCATGCAGCTGCCCACGTATCCGAATAACTCTGAGTGTGCTTGTCCTGACTGCGCATTTTCAGCAAGTCCAACACACTACTCCGACCAGGAGACTGATGGGCGGATGGTGAACGAAACCCAGTCTCATATGGTTCACAGCCAGCAGCCTGTCATCCACAACGGAAGGATGTACGGACATCCAGCTCCAGCTCCGCAGCAGTTCCAGCAGCACGTCTTCGATTCAGGATACCCGGACCACCATCATAGAAGCAACTTAGTCCTCAACAGACGCAGGAGATTAACTACAGACGGCTGGTTCCCACATATCTCTCGTGAGCGTCAGCAGCACCCTGGCGGCGTCCTACACGTAGGTTATTTTAGTCAAGGCCCATACGACTCGTGTGAAAGCTGGCCCGAACAGCGGACTGTTAACACAGGGTATCCAGAGGACGTGGTATACCAAAACTTTCCGTACTCGTTTGATGGGTATCCTGATGAAGCCCAAAGCACAGCGATGCACAATGGCTATCATGACCAAGAAGCCCCGTGCTTACTGCCCTCGCGTCCAGAGTCTTTTTACATCCCGATATCGCAAGCCAAGCCGCAGACGGATCATCACGAAATCATGACAACGCAGACTGTTTCATATCCTCGCCGCCAGTATCCCGTGGACGTGCAGGGCCATCACACAGCGTGGGTGCCTCACCAGACCTCCAGTCAAACGTTTCTGGCGGACAGGAGACGCTCAGCTTACGCCCACAGAGTCCTATCAGGTAATGATAACGGCATGGGTCGGCAGGCCATGTCAAGGCATCGCCGCGTGATGATGCCACAGTACGAGACAGTCCGTGACCCAACGCCCGACCCGCGCTGGAATTTTGCCCACCATCACCAGCATGAAGGGGGCGCCGTACACGAACAGTTAAGATTCTCACATTGTGTCGGAGATGGGTTTCCGACGGAGGACAAGAGTTTCGAGAAGATCGGAGATGGACAGGTAATGATGTCTGGCCAACCCGAGGGCCACAGGGACACGAAACCCAGGGCAGTTCGATCCGGAGCGAGTCGTTCTGCCACAAGCCATGTTACGCAGCTCGGCCTGGACAGTGACCATATGGATCCTCGATGGATCACGATGGGCGTTCGGCACAGGCACAGCGACGGTCGTCTTCAGATGAGTGGTCACGAATCGGACGGGATCTATGAGAAGTCTGTCACGGACCTTCAGCAACAGCTTGAGATGATGCACGTCGGTGTTTCCAACTCGCTTCCGCAGGTTCCTGTCGACTCCCACGGCCGTCACGTCCATCAGACACCACAGAACGCCGTCAGCGAGGCAAGTGCTAAAGGGAAGCTGGTCACGTTCCGCAACTTTCCATCTGAGTACTTCAGCATATCCATGCCCGAACAGGGCCTCGGTAACATGCAGTACGTGCCCGCTCAAACAGGATCCTCCAACGAGACAATGCTGAGCGAAGCAGAAACCCGATCCGCTTCGCAGTCGACGCAAGATACCCTTCCCTACCGTGCCAACGAATCTCTAGGGTCAGTCTCGGTTTGTTCCGAACGAGTCGTGCAGCAAAACTACAATCCGAACAGAACCGCCTCCAACGAATCGACAACTCTGTACACGCGGCAAGGAGGGCAGGGGGACTACGCCTGCAGCAAAAGCAGCTCCAGTTCCTCATCGTGGAATTCATTCCGTAGCGTGGCCCAGGAGCCCTACAACCCCAGCAGGATCGAATCTAGTGACTCGGTCTTCTCCGGGTACAGCGCGCAGTGCGTGGCTGGGTACGCGGCGGATGCGAAAGGAAGCCATTCAGACCAGCGCCAGAAAGTCAGCACGTCCAACAACGCGCTTACCGCCGACTCTGGTTCTGACGATGAAGGATTCGACTACCGGGGCTCGTCCTGTTCATCAACAGAAGCTGGATCGAAAGATATCAATGTCCTGAACACCGTGGACGGTAATGTTAGGGTTTGTTGTGGGAACGATGTCGCCTTCACGGCGGAAGATCATGGCGAAAAGCGGAACTGTATTTTGAATGTTTCCCAGCAAAATGTTGTGCAACACGAACCCATTAACACCATTCCTAGGAAAGCATACTTTGAACCTGATGGGGATATAACTTTGAAGTGAAATAAACCCTTACACCGAAGAAGAACTTTTATGACATGTTATTTCGTAAAAAAAAAGTAGTGTGGAGAAGTGTAGACATATGCCTTTATAATGTAGCTTTGTATTCCATTTTTTATCTCAGGTAGAGGAAGTAAAAAATTTTCAGATTTTGTCATGATGAGAGAGAGAGAGAGAGAGAGACAGACAGACAGAGAGACTTTGTGTGTGTGTGTGTGTGTGTGTGTGTGTGTGTGTGTGTGTGTGTGTGTGTGCGTGTGTGGTGTTAGAGAGAGAGAGAGATAGAGAGAGAGAGATTTATCGTTTATTCCCGATTTCTTCACCGCACAACGAGAGCAACGTCTTCGCATCAAACACAGTTCAGCATCGGCTGAACAAACTTAATCACAATTCACCAGGCAAGGACAATACAGCGTTTTTGAAAGTCTGTGTATTTGTAAACACATAAAAACTGAAAATAAATAAAGGTTACAGCACAAAAGTCGTCTACTGCAAATTGGTAAAAGCAAATAAGAGCATATCACATTCCTCGGAGTTCAGGGCCTTTTACTAAAATGACGTTACAGTGTAGTAGCGATCAGTGGTAAGATACAGTTGGCAAAGCTGTGACAGAACTGAAGGGGCAGTGTGTTTGAGTCCCCGTTGAGACACCGAGTTTGGTATCATACATAAGTATGTGTATGAAGTGTCCTTTATTCTGGTTATGGGGAAACCCGGAAACGTATTTGACAATGTCACATACAGAGCGTTTGCTTAGCATTTATATGATTTACTATGGCTTAAACTGGAACGCCTCGCCCAGACAGCCACCGTCGACCTCGACCAGCATGCGCCTGCTTGACCCCGTCATCCTTAGCACACACGTTCAACCCGTCTGTACTCAATTGTCTGTTGATTGTATTTGTCGCGCTGTCTGACAGTTAGGATGAAATAACTGTCTTCATGATCAGCCAGCGGGCTGCATTATCAGACACTAATCAGTGAACTAAAACAGCGACAAGGATAAAAAGAACGGCGCGCGCATAAAGCGGTGCACACATAAAAGGGGACGTCTCTATATAGTCCCACGTGTCGATAGTCCTACGGTCGATAGTCCCACGTGTCGATAGTCCTACGGTCGATAGTCCTACGTGACTGTCGATAGTCCTACGGACGATAGTCCTACGGTCGATAGTCCTACGTGACTGTCGATAGTCCTACGTGACGATAGTCCTACGGTCGATAGTCCTACGTGTCGATAGTCCTACGTGTCGATAGTCCCACGTGTCGATAGTCCGACGATTTTACGCATTTTTATCGCTAGTCGCATTTTTTGTTAGTCCTACGCTCGATCGTCTTACATATCGACAGTCCTACACTTACTCAAAGTCTCACCAGTCTCAAGTATTAGTCCTACGTGTGTCCACAGTCCTACGGGGAGAACAAATCTAAAGGAGTGTAGGACTATCGGACACGTAGGACTACCGATTCGAAGGACTGACGAGACTTCGAGTAAATGTAGGTCAATCGACACTCACGACATTCGACTAGGACAAGACTGTCAACAATCCGGACTATATGCACGAGGGACTATCGGCGTAGGACCGCTGTCGGCACGCAGGACAGTTGGCACGTAGGACTAGCGACACGCAGCCCACTCAGAAAGCCATACCTGCAAATTAAAGTTGAGTGCGTTTAGTTTTAAATAGTACAGAGAGGCGTATTGTATTTCCCATACTGTAATTTGGGATGCTACGATAGAAGCAGCAAACACTCAATGAATTTTGCACGTACAACACGTGCATCGGACTCCATCCCCCCCCCCCCCTCCCCAAAGATGCGACGGTAATTCAAAGTAAGTGTCGAAGACCCGAGGCATTAATTTTGGTCGTCATGCTGGCCCGCCTGCAGTTGAAACACCACCGTGTCACCACTCTTGGGCTGGAAACTACTGACGCCTGAAAGAACGAGGAATTGTAATTTATGTCATTTCTGGATCATCATCTCTAACCTTCTTGTGTGCAACTCATACATCAGTCATACTCATACATCAGTCATACTCACACATCACTCACTCAGAAAAAAAAGGGAAATACAAAGAAAGAGATTCTACTCGCATATTTCTCCTGTTTTTGCTTTTGCAAAGAAAGATATAATATCCTGAACTTTTACAAATAATTATTTTGACATTCATTGAGACATCATTTAACTAGTATGCTAAGGTAAGACGACATATTCTTTAGCTTGCTCAGCACTGACTCTGCTAAGACGTTCGGCTGGAAAACTGAGTAAGTCCTCCCCCCCCCCACCCCCCGATGTTCTAGCATTTTTGAAGTAACACCAATCTCCCTGTCGCTTACCACGCTCTAAGACCGTTTGCCAAATGAATAGATGTTGTTTTTGGCCAATGCGACCATTTTACGTGACTTTGCGGCTTCTAATACTAATACGTGTAGTAGAGAAATATGACTTTCTTCGGCCTATAACGCTGTCATACCTGTACTACACGTCGATACGACCTAGTCGCTACAATTAGCCACCAATCAGCGCTGTCTAGTTGGTCTTGGTCCGCAATGAAATAACGTCACGTACGCGGTGCTCTTCTACGTACGTAGAACACCATATACGCCAACCAGCGTCACCACAATGGTTTTAGATGCTATTTTGTGTCGCAACTGACTGATTCTGATGCATGAGCATTCGATGAAAAGTTATCCACAGCGTTGTTGTATGCCTGACAAAGGCATGAGACAATGAAACCACCAAACCATTCCTCACCAACAGGGATTAGCTTTCCACCAATCCTGATGCTCCAGTAGGAATGGTCCCCGTTCCAGTCGACGTCACCGAACACGACGGGTTGGCGCACAGGATCTCCTCCCTCTCCCAGATCCTTACGGATACCAATCACCATGTAACCGGGCACGCTACCATAATACTCCGTCGAAAATCTGGCGAGGAAATCTGATCGTTAACATACCACCCGTCAGTGTGCGATACGAGTAGGCCTATATCAAAATCTTGTCCCGAAACTGCTGTGGTTCTATTGTTCGTTAAAAAACAAGGAGGAACGGCCCCGTCCTACAAAGTTGTTTCTCCAAACTTCATTTTATTTTGTCTTTGTAGTTATTGTTGCCGGTTCTCCCCTCTCCAAGTTCTACCAATGACACTAGATCCTCTACGACCTCGACCGATTAGCCACGTGACTGGGGGTGGGGCCGGGTGGGGGAAGAAGGGAGGGAGAGAGAGAGAGAGGCAGAGAGAGAGAGCGTGGGTGTTTAGGAGTTTAACGTCCTTTTCCCCCAGATAAGAGTGATATCAAAGACGGGGCAACGAGAAAAAGGCCAGCACAAATATTTGGCCCCAGCGGCCAGGATTCGAACTCTCGGCCCAAGCATTGAAAGTCCAACGCTCTACCATTCGGCCACCCTGGCTCCCGAGAGAGAGAGAGATGATGATGATGATGATGAAACTTTATTTATCAACGGTAAAAGTTTTGACAGAAATTCGCCAGTTTGCAAACTTGCCGTTGCTAATACTACAGAGACTATCTACTAAGGAAAAAAAGGGAGCAAGATATAAAAGGTATTATGCACTAAACTACAAGAAACAAAAACCATCGAGAAAATCGTCCATTAGGTCAAAACGCATTCACACACACGTGCGACCTTCGTAAACACAGATCACTGATACAATACTGAAGTGATGCAAAATAGAAAATCAAAATAACAGGTTGCCGCGTAACGTACGTTACGTGCGATCCATCAGGTACTGTTTGAGTGCACGCTTAAACGTAGAAGTAGATATATTTAGTTTCAGGTGTGAAGGGAGGGAATTCCATTGTAATGTTCCAGCGAAGGAAAGGCTTGTTTTGAATAAGTCAATACGGGGTAATGGTAAGCGCAGGATGCCATTCCTCGAGGTCCTCTCATGCTGCTGATTTAAATTAAAAAGAGTTTTCAGATATGGTGGCATTTTCTCATTGAAGATTTTATGTATGAATACACACTTATTGTAAGTAAACTGGTGTTCAAGGCTAAGAAGATTAAGCTTTTTTAATTTTTCGCTAGTTGGGAGAGGTTTTGGAAGAACCATTTTAACAGCTCTCTTGTACAGCGAATTGAGTCTGGCCATATGGACATCGCTGCACCCGTCCCAAACAGTGGAGGCGTAACTAACATGTGAGGTTATATGTGCGTGAAAAAACAGCTTTCGGCTATGGATATCGGTTATGTCAGCCTCAGGCAGGTCGTCATACAGAGAGAGAGATGACGTCAATTCCGTGAAGTAAACTTTCGACGTCAGCCTCTAGCACTGAGATCGTCTGAGGATGCTTGTTCATGTCTTGTGATTTCCCTGTTGGCTTTGTGACTTCTCCGACTGAATTATTTTTCACATGAAATCTGGAAGATCTAGAGGGCTGATGAAATGTCGGAAGCAGTGGCGATACTTGCAGATTTTGTCTGTGAACCAAACATTTGACGTCAGCCTCACGCTGCTCGTCTGGACAGATGATACTTCTACATATCTTGTGATTTCCTTGTTGCTTTTGTGACTTCCGTGACTGAATTAATTTTGACATAAAATCTGGAAGATCTAGAGAGCTGATGAAACGTGGACTTAAGTGCCTTGGTTTGTACTTACGAAATTGCAAAATTGGAACTTTTTTGACCGGCGCTTCTCGCAGAAACGTGAAAAATGTGTTTATCTAAAAGCTCTGCTATTCTTAATACTAAAGCTATACTAGTGCAGCAGTTCATGTCATATGTGCAGTTGGCACAAGTGACAAAAATACCGGAATGATGAGTAATTTGAAGGAGTCTTTTCATAGATATTTGGCCTTATATGCAAACCACCCCTACCTCGGAAATATTTTTCTTACACAAAACCTGTCAGAGCTACATAGCTGTGCTACGAAAACAGGCAGTATAATTGGATGATCTTCCCAATTTCAGAAAATGAAGCCATTTGAACATTTTTTCAAAAAAAATCGTAACATGACCGATTTTTTAAAAATCGGCGATAACTCTTTTGAAAATGCAGTAGGCTAAAAATCGTGAAAAATGGGTCTGGAGAAGGTGAATTCCCATTTTATCTCAAAGGTAAAAGGCCTCCAACGAGGTGGTTTAGGAGATAGCCATCATTACATCCGTCCCACACACCACACACACACACACACACGTCATTCCCGCCAAAAAGAACGCAGCAGCAAAGTGTGCACGTAAGGTGTCTATGACGCAGATTTCGTTACGACACTGTGTGCGTGAAAGTAAGTATTGTGTGGAGAAACGTCACAGTCTTGTTTTGTATCACTGAAACTTGCTGCTGCGCGTAGCAAAATCTGCCCCGTCTCATAAAATTGTTTCTCTATAGAGAAACAACTTAAAACAAGGAGGAACGGCCCCGTCCTACAAAGTTGTTTCTCCAAATTTCATTTTATTTTGTCTGTTTTGTTGTTATTGTTGCCGGTTCTCCCCTCTCCATGTTCTACCAATGACACTAGATCCTCTACGACCTCGACCGATTAGTCACGTGACTGGGGGTGGGGCCGGGTGGGGGGAGAGCGAGAGAGAGAGAGAGAGAGAGAGAGAGAAGAGGAGAGAGAGAGAGTGGGTGGGTGGGTGTTTAGGAGTTTAACGTCCTTTTCCACCACGTAAGGGTGATATCAAAGACGGGGCAACGAGAGAAAGGCCAGCACAAATATTTGGCCCAAGCCGGGATTCGAACTCTCGACCCGAGCATTGAAAGTCCAACGCTCTACCATTCGGCTACCCTGGCTTCCCAGAGAGAGAGAGAGAGAGAGAGAGAGAGAGAGACGTCAGTTCCGTGAACTAAACATTTGACGTCAGCCTCAGGCAGGTCGTCATACACAGACGGAGAGATGACGTCAGTTCCGCGAACTAAACATTTTGACGTCAGCCTCTAGCACTGCGATCGTCTGAGGAAGCTTGTTTATGTCTTGTGATTTCCCTGTTGGCTTTGTGGCTTCCCCGATTGAATTATTTTTCACATGAAATCTGGAAGATCTAGAGGGCTGGTGAAATGTCGGAGGCAGTGACGATACTTGCTTATTTTGTCTGGGAACTAAGCGTTTGACGTCAGCTTCACACTGGTGGTATGACAGATGATGCTTGTGCATGTCTTGTAATTTCCCTGTTGCTTTTGTGACTTCCCTGGCTGAATTAATTTTTACATAAAATCTGGAAGATCTAGAGGGCTGGTGAAACATGGACTAGAATACCTTGTATTGTACTTATGAAATCGAAAATTTGGAACTCTTTTGACCGGTGCTTTTCGCAAAAACTTGAAAAAGTTATGTTTATCTAAAAGTTCAGTTATTCTAAATGCTAAAGCTATAATAGTGCAGTAGTTCCTGTCATATGTGCAGTTGTCACACTAGACAAAAACGCCGGGATGATAAGTAATTTGCAGTAGTCTTTTCATAGATATTTGATCTTATGTGCAAACCACCCCTACCTCGAAAATATTTTTTTTACACAAAACCAGTCAGAGCTACAGAGCTGTAGCACGAATACAGGCAGTGTGATTGGGTGAACTTCCAAAGTCTAGAAAATGAAGGAATTTGAACAACTTTTTCGAAAAAATTCGTAACGCGACCGATTTTTTAAAATCGGCGATAACTCTTCTGAAAATGCGGCAGGCTAAAAATCGTGAAAGGTAGGTCCACTCTCTGGGGCACAGAGTCTTTCAGTGGAAAGTACCTCTGTGCACAGTGGGGAAATGGCGCTCACTGCGCTACCGTGACGGGCCTAAATTGTCTCGGTGCTCTCAAACACAAGGTCGCGCACTATGTCATCCTTGACCAGCTTTGAACCCAGAGGGATCCTCAATGGCGCAAGTGATGGCAGGCTGTCTTCAGAGTGAAAGTAGGCGTGTTTCTGAATCAGAGACATACATAACATGTCTCTGTCTGAATGGACAGATCTATTATTACATTCAGTCCTAGAGCACGGGTGTGTATGCTTTTGTAATCGTCTCTTATTCCACCACAAGGCAGGTACGTGATCGTCTGCACCGTGCAATAATACTTGCCTGCAGAGTGCAACACCTTGGCCTGTCAGAGTGCAACCCCCTTGCCGTTTACTCACATCCTGTTGGATCAGTGTACCACGTAAACAGTGCCATCAAATCGCAACAATAATTGTCCGCTGGCAAAGATTTTGCCCAAACCAAAAGTGGTCGGATATTCAAGACTTCGTTTCAAATCGATTCATATGACACACAAGTCTTCGCTTTTCTAAAAAAATTTCGCCATTTTTTAAAATGGCGCTGGGTGTAAGCAGTCACATTTTCACGCCCCGCCGAAAAGGGACTGCACTCTGGAGTCTAAGGTAGGTCTGGAGAAGGTGATTTCCCATTTTATCTCAAAGTAAAAAGGCCTCCATCGAGGTGGTTTAGGAGATAGCCATCATTACATCCGTCCACACACACACACACACACACACACACACACACACACACACACACACACACACACACACGTCTCACAACTCCCGCCAAAAAGAACGCAGCAGCATAGTGTGCACGTCAAGTGTCTATGACGCAGGTTTCGTTACGTCACTATGTGCGTGAAAGTATTATTGTGTGGAGAAACGTCACAGTCGTGTTTGTATCACTGAAACTTGCTGCTGCGCGCAGCAAAATCTGCCCCGTCTCATAAAGTTGTTTCTCTATAGAGAAACAACTTAAAAAAGAAAGGGCGGAAGTTGCAGAAAACAACAATTTATATATATATATATATATATATATATATATATATTTTTTTTTTTTTTTTTTTTTTTTGGGGGGGGGGGGGTGTTACTGTCGTAAGTGTACGAACAGAACGACAGGTCACGTGACTTGTTCGCTAAACCTAATCTAGCCTTGGACTAAACCGGACCAGCACGTGCTTTTCAGTTGCTGTACAGAACGGTGCGCAGTTTACTCTCGGCGGAGGTGAATTTCTTGGCTTCGTTCCTGTACTGTAATCTTATTTAAACATTTCTTGCGCCGTTTCCGTCGCTGGCTGCCTTAGATCTAGTTCGGAAGTCACATCCTGGATTACAGGAGAGGAGCACCATGACTACCTTAGATCTAAACCAGGATGAATCTGTGTCAAAGTCATGATTTCGTATTAATACGCGCAATCTTCGCGCGCAAAGACACGAAATCAGGGGTGCTTTACTTTCTCTCATCACACCAACGTGTTCTTGTTAGTAAGCCGGTGTGACAAAGTAAGCTAAAACTTTGCCACCAGCCTAAGAGTTTTGCATAACTGGAAGCTTGTCATGTTAGTGTACAAGCAGTGCTAGCAGATGACGCGCACCTGGGGCGGAAGTTGTTCCGGCTGGCTTTCGTCTAGGCCCACTTACCTCCCCCTGATTCAGCTGCTGCTGCTGCTGTGTCTGTGTGTGTGTGTGTGTGTGTGTGTGTGTGTGTGTGTGTGTGTGTGTGTATTTGTTGGTATGACTGCGGGAGTACGCGCATTGAGTCACTTTTTGAAAATTTTGCGCTATATAAGTACAATTCATCATTATTATTATTATTTAAACATCATGTTTCCTGAAGGAAACATTATGCTTAGATGGAATATTATTACTCAAATTACTTTTGAATCTCATACTCGTACAGATTCTAACCAAGAGACAAACTCGGCGATGGGAAAGTATGATGATGATGATGAGCTGGTGGATGTTCAGGTGTTTAACGTCTTTTTTCACCCGTATGGGTTTTATCAAAGACAGGGCAACGAGAAAAAGGCCAGCACAAATATTTGGCCCCGACCGGGATTCAGTCGAACTCACGACCCGAGCACTGAGAATCCAATGTTCTACCATTCGGCTATCCCGGCTCCCTAGTGGTGGTGATGGTGGTGGTGGTGGTGGTGGTGGAGGTGGTGGTGGTGGTGATGATGATGATGATAATGATGATCCGTACTTGAAAGTGGTGTCCTCCCAGGCTGCCTGTTCCATGAGTTTCAAGATAGTCTTTGCCCTTGTGGTACGGACTCTGATGCTGAAGTGGAAATTTGGCTGTCGCCCCTCCAGGTCGTTGACAAATTCCAGCGTAACGAACCTAATGAAAACAAACAAACAAACAAACAAACAAACAAAAAACGGTATGTTTGGAGAATTTTTCAAAGGAAAGAAAAGAAAGGTTCAACTCCTCGGTCCTAGGTTTTTGACGTTTTCTACCAGGGTTAGGAGGATTTGCATGTCCATGTGTCCCTTCCCGTTCAGCACTGTGTGAATGGAGAGTGGACATCGTAGCACATTCCTGATGATGCGCGGCAAATGCTTGTTTTGTATTGTTGGCTGTGTGTCAGTAAAGGTGTGAAGGTCACCTGGTAAGAATTTGTCGCGAATCACTGAATGTGTGTACATTTTTTTTTAGTAATTAATTCTTGTGCACATTTCAGCTGTAGCGCGTGCTACTAATGTGCCAGTGTTTCTATATTTATCAGTTTGTTTGTCGTTAAGTCTGCCGCGCCCTTTAGTTCAAGTACACCAATTTCTCTTTTGGGGATAGTGAAGATATATTGAATGAATGATAATGAATGAGAAATCATTGTCCGTTACCGGCTTTTACGAGCACCCATTATGTCAGGTATGGCAAGTCAGTCTCCAGTGAAGTCGTTAGGTGTCAGTTACAGCGTTAAGCCCGAGTCCAGCGGCAACAGTATAGCAGCTTCTCCTGACCCAGTCCTGCACCTGTTCAGTGAGTGAAGATTTTCATGGTATTTTACCAAAAATGAACCTTAAATATGAAATAAAAGCCTGTTGTAACTGCCCCCCCCCCCGTCCCCCCCCCCCCCCCCCGCCCTCCGTGCCCCCCCCCCCAAAAAAAAAAAAAAAACAAAAACAAAACAACAACAACCCACAACAACAACAACAACAAATACAAACAAACAAACAAACACATGAAATGAAATGAAATCAAATCAAATCATCTTTAATGTCCAGTCCTTTTAAAACCAGAAAATTTTCTTTTGGTGCCCGCTCTGCACAATATAAGTTAGGTTAAGAATATCACATAAAACCGGCCCCCGTAGTGTAGTGGTTAGCACTTCGGATCATGGACCGGGAGACCCGGGTTCGAGTCCCAGCCGAGGCAAGCGGGATTTTTCCTGCTTAGGTCGGCTCCTACCCAGAGCGGGTGTGCTATGGGCCCGATGGGGGAGGCTGTTGCCACACAGTCGAGTTTCACCCACTTCACGGGTGCGACTTTGGGGGTGCTTCCCTTGGTATGACACGTCTTATGATGTGGATGATTACACGGCCGGCACCGCAGGTGCCGCAGTTCCCGGGCCTGGTAAATGCCGGGATATTTATGACAGGAAGCATGGAATGCGGCCCTGTCCCGCAGTCCCAAACCACATGGACCTCCATAACATCATCTTACCATTATGCTCATCTCCATCATCAAGCATAACAAAATTTGTCCCAGCTTCCGAGTCCTCCGTGGGTTCCACCCATGACCTGGTAGGAACACCACTGGAGCAAAGACCTTGGAATGTTTCCAAGATCTTTGACTGGAGCTGGCAAAGAGTTGGGGCAGAAAAAAAAAAAAATACATAAAAGTATACACTATGATAATTACGATAATAAATTAGGCTAAATAATGATATTAATAATAATAGCATAATTAAAAATAAGAGTCCATTTAAAGACCGGACTATGACACACACACACACACACACACACACACACACAAACAAACAAACAAACTAAAAAAAACCCAAAAAAAACCAAAACAAAATAAAACAAACAAACAAAAACAAACAAACAAAAATCCAACCAAACTAAAAAAAAACACCCCAACAAAACCGTGCAACAAAACAAAACATGACCGCCGCCACCACTGATCACCGCCCACCACTGAACAACAACAAACCCCAAACAACAACAACAACAACAAAAACACACACAAACAACATGTCTCGGTGGCAAATCGGTGGCCCATTAGGTGATGAGAGTGACATAACTTCACTGACTCCTACGGGATACACCACAATATCCTTTTCCCGCCCCACTGGTCCTGGTGGTGGGATTGCCATTGTACTAGAAGAGTCTATCGCTAATCACGTTTTGACAACATCCATCACTAAAACCTTTCTAACAATGGAAGTCTGTGAAATGCGCCTAGTTCATCAAAAAAGATGCATGGTATTTATCTGTTTATATCGCCCCCCACCTGGTAAGGAGAACAATGTCACGAACAGCATGTTTACTGAAGAATTCTCAGACCTACTCGAATTCTATATTTACTGTGATTGTCTATACATTGTCGGTGGCTTTAACTTTCATTATGATTCCACTGCCGATTCACAAGTAAATACCTTAAAAATCTACTCCAGAGTCACAGTCTACACCAACTCGTTAATGCATCAACCCATCGTTTAGGCCACACTCTTGACTGGATAATTACCAACAGGACAAGTGATGTACTTACTCTAGATATATTATTTATTCTGACAAATAAATCTCAGATCACTTTGTTATTTCTCTAAATGTCTGTTTTCCCAAACCTTATAAACGAACTAAAACAATAACTCTCGCAACTTAAGAGCCCTGCACATAGACAAGTTCAAATCAGATATATTGAAAATTGTATCCACTACTGTCAGTACTAACCCTCAAACTCTAGCTGACATGTACGATAACAAACTCCGAAAATTATTAGACCAACATGCACCTGAAAATACAAGAGTAATTAACGAACGTCCATCAGCTCCGTGGATGACAGATGACATTAAAAAGGCCAAACAAAAGCGGCGATGTGCAGAGCGACGGTGGCGCAAATCTGGTTTACATCTATACAGCGGCAAATATACGCTCATCATCGTAACCTAGTAACCACTCTGATCTGTAAAACCAAAAGAAACTTCATCTACAATTGCACAGCAAATGCTGCGTCTACCAAAGCGCTGTTTCGACTAACTGGCCAACTATTGGGAAAGACAAATGATGTTATTCTTCCATCCAAAATTCCTATGGGTGAATTGCCTGACAAATTTAATACTTAATTTACTTGGAAGATCGAGACCATAACAAGTAATTTGAATTCTAACTCACGGCAAATTTCTGATCCTGTTTTTCAGGAACTCAGCTGGCTGCTTTTAAACTTGTTTCTGCTGAGCAAGTTAAACAAACCACTCTTAAAATGCCGAAAAAATCCTGCGAACTTGATCCAATTCCTACAACACTTCTCCTTGACTGCCTCGATGAACTACTTCCTCTAGTAACATATATAACAAATACTTCCATGTCCTCTGGTGTTGTCCCTCAGTGCTTCAAACATGCTCTTATAAGACCCACACTTAAAAAAATCTACACCAGAACATGAGAATCTAAAGAGTTATTGACCACTTTCTAATCTTCTTTTTTATCGAAGGTTCTAGAACGCACTGTCCTATCTCAACTACAAAATCATATTTTGTATTCGTATTTGGGAAATCGTACACAATCCGTCTCACTAAATGTCTACAATCTCTACATCTACATCTCTGCCTGTGCGCTATGGAGTTCCCCAAGGCTCGGTCCTCGGTCCTATTCTCTTCACATTATACATGAAACCCCTCAGTTCTGTTTTTACACTCACAAATGTTTCATACCACTTTTTTTTGCTGATGACTCGCAGCTGCATAAATCCTTTACTCCTACTACTTTACCTAACCTTCTCACTGAAGTGTCCTCTTCAATTGTAATTTGCACTGGTCTTTTCATAGATATTTGATCTCATGTGCAAATTACCCCTACCTCGGAAATAAAAAAAAATTTTATACACAAAACCAGTCAGAGCTACAGAGCTGTAGTACGAATACAGGCAGTGTGATTGGGTGAACTTCCAAAGTCTAGAAAATGAAGGAATTTGAACAAAATTCGTAACATGACCGATTTTTTTAAAATCGGCGATAACTCTTCTGAAAATGCAGCAGGATAAAAATCGTGAAAGGTTGTTCTGGAGAAAGTGAATTCCCATTTTATCTCAAAGTAAAAAGGCCTCCAACGAGGTGGTTTAGGAGATAGCCATCATTACATCCGTCCGTACACACACACACACACACACACACACACACACACACACACACACACACACACACACGTCTCACAACTCCGCCAAACAGAACGCAGCAGCATAGTGTGCACGTCAAGTGTCTATGACGCAGATTTCGTTACGTCACAGTGTGCGCGAAAGTATGTATTGTCTGGAGAAAGGTCACAGCCTTGTTCTGTACTACTGAAACTTGCTGCTGCGCGTAGCAAAATCTGCCCCATCTATAGAGAAACAACTTAAAAACAAGATGGCCACCAGCCCAATATGTTGTTTCCATTCAATGACCTGCTGTAGTCACAGTCGTAGTCGTTGTGTCATGTATGCAGCCCGCGCGCACACGAACGCAAGCTCTCTGACATCAAGCATGCTGACATAAAGAAAGTACTGGAAACCCTATCCGTGCCTCAATGCACTTGCAAAACCCCAAACACATGAGGTCGTGTGAGCTCGCCTAGCTGGTTGATGTCACAAACTTTTTGGCGTATGCGAGGTTCTACATGGGTGAATGAATTCTTGTAATAAAGTCGTTCCCCTTTGACAGAGTTACTTCCCGCAGACTTGACTGACAGACGATTGCTTACTGGTATCGGAGACCCTCTCTCTCTCTCTCGCCTTAGACGCGCGCTTGCGCGCGCGCGCACGCACGCACGCACGCACGCACGCACGCACGCACGCACGCACGCACACACACATACATTATGCTTCTGAGTGTGAGTCAGTGGCAAAAACGAAACCCACTGAAATTCCCGCTTTCCACATGTCAAGTTGTAGAGACTCTCGCGAAAAGATACTGCATTTCGATGCAAAATAATTTCTAGACCATCCCAGAACATGCTGGTGCAGTAACGTCAGTAGATTACGTCACCTTGGAAAGATTTCGAACCTTCCAGTAAGTTGAGGAATGTTCTAGATTTGACCTGTTCAGTACGTAAGCAGCCCTGCACAGCGTTCTGGATTCTTCTTCTTTCATGAATTTGTTCTCCGCGCATATTCTGTTCATAAAGTATTGGAGTTGTAGTCTGTTGTATCCCGTATCTTCTCTGCGAGTGCACGATGATGGCGACATAGCATAAGTAAAATACAACACCACGTCTCCAAACAGAGGAATTCGGAAAGAAAGTGGCGACACATCCCCAAGAAAAACCAGCATCACGTCAATCAAACATGACGCTCTTACTTTACGTCAGTGCGCGTGCGTTTTTTCTTCGATATTTGTGAGGCGTGTGGCTTGTGGAGGAAATGTGCTTTGAGTACATGAGTACAACGTTTCGAGTCAACTGACGATAACGGCTGAAGAGAATTTTTCTAATTCTTTAATATATTTTTATGGCACCCCAGACACATTATCTATATAGAGTAGGAGCGATTTTGAGATCTAAAATGGGTTCACCAGCACTTTCATCAGGTACGGCTTACGCCAAAAGTATAAAAGCGACAACCTCCAAACTTCACTCAGTTGAGAGTCCGTATTCATGCTATCTACGTCCAAAACATGGAGTGGTGTAGGTAAATATTACGCCTTCAAACGCCAGAAAGCCACTTTTTCTGAAAAGGGCAATAACTCGCAAATCTTGTGTGCAATCGTTCCTGGATCGCGCCTTCTTTTCAACAATCTTGATTCATTTAGAAACCCCAAATTTGAAATCGATCGGTTCAGTATTTTCGGAGATACAGGCATCTGAACTGGATTCACATGCAATGTCAACTCAGGTTCGGTTTACATGAAAACTATAAGAGCGACCATTTTCTAGTAGTGACTCTGTTCAGAGTCCGTATTCAAGCTATCTACTGCCAAAAAATTGAGTGATTTAAATAAATATTACGCCTGTACACGAAAGACAACCAACTTGTCTCAAAAGGGCGATAACTCCCAAATCACTTAAGCAATCATCACACGCTTGGTTCCTCTAATGTAACATTTTGATATATTGGGATACCCCAAATTTGAAGCCATTCGGTTGAGTATTTTCGAAGAAACGGGCCTGGACACAATTCACACACACACGCACACCGCACACCGCACGCACACACATACGAACAGACGGCACTCACTGAGGAGGAGAAGCGCGTTCGGCGCACCGTACATGTCAGCATCGATGACGCACGTTTTCTTACGTCATTGTCAGAATTACACTTGCAAAATCGTCTCTGCGGGAGATCGGCAGTGACGTGCGTTTGTACCACAGATGTTTGCCTATGAACGTGGAAAATTTAGCCCGTCCTATGATGTTGTTTCCATTACTATGGAAACAACATAATGAACGAAGACAAGACAGAGGTCATAGCCATCGGCACCAGACAGAACCTAAAGAAAACATCTACACAATCACTCAACCTCTTTAATATTAATGGTCTAAGACAGTGAAGGATCTAGGGGTATTCCTGGATGAGTGTCTTACAGATAACTCATTTGTGTAAAATTCTCTACATCCAAATTCGGAAACTAAGCAAAATACGTCCCTTCTTAACCATAGATGCAGCAAACAAACTTGCAAATTCATTCATTCTTTCTAGATTAGATTATTGTAACTCTCTTTTGGCTGGTTTACCTGATGATAAAATTCGTAGACTCCAGCGAATTCAAAATTGTGCTGCAAGACTAGTATTGAAAAAAGAAAACGGGAAAGCTCTACTCTACTCTACTCCCTCCATTGGCTGCCTATCAGAACAAGAATTGAATATAAAGTATCAACCGTCTGCCACAGAGCTTTCCATAGCAATGATTTACCCAGTGACATACATGATTTACTTGTACCATTTGCACCATCCAGGAGTCTTCGTTCTGAAAATTCAAATCTGTTGTCTGTACCTCGATATAAAATGCATAACCATGGCAGACGTTCTTTTTCCATTTTTGGCCCCAGAACTTGGAACATGCTGCCATTATCTTTAAGATCAATAAAATCAGAAAGTTCATTCAACAGCAGTCCAAAGACTTATCTATTTAAAGCATATCTCCCTGTTTCTAATAATTATTACCAATATATATTAGCAAACAGCCATAGACCTGTGTAGCAGGGAATCTGAAACAGAGAAACTCGAAGTAATTATTTTACTTACCGCGAAAAAACGTCTGTTGACTGCAGGCTCAGAATGAGACTGAACAACACGACAGACAGGTAGGTCTAGAGAGAGAGACGTAGTAAAGGATATTGCCAGCTGTGTCACGCTCTATTTTTTCACATACCTGTAGCAGTGTGGGTGAAAGCAGAGCGTCCCCCAAGTCGAGGAAAGTCAAGTTTGTTGTGAATGTGTTCGTCAGTGTTAACTGCTGTCGACTGGCGCTTGTGGCAGGCTGTGTGTGGTTGGCGGTGTGTACTGCGCAGTTTAGCTGGTTTATATACAGGAATAGTCTAGTCATTCATTGTCATCAATATAGCAGTCTATTCATCCCGAAACTGGTCGACTGGCGGCACTGCCGAAAAACCTGGGTAATCAGTCCAAATGCAGTAAGTATATGTATACAACGTAAAGATGCACGAGAAACCGACATCCGGCTGCACACCAAGTTCTGAGAAATGGTACCGCGTACATACTAGTTTTATGTAATGGTAAATAAAATGTGTGTGTGTGTGTGTGTGTGTGTGTGTGTGTGTGTGTGTGTGTGTGTGTGTGTGTGTGTGTGTGTGTGTGTGTGTGTGTGTGTGTGAGAATATAAAGATAATGATGCACGCGTTCTAATCACGAAAGCAGTCGGTGCACCGAAGGAAACAAACGTGTAAATTTATACCGTGGCCGTTACCGATCACAGTCATGGCCTTTGTGCTACATGCGGCCAAGCGGCTATTGCATGACTGAAATCATTATAGACTCCCCTACAATCAATCATTTCCGAGCATGTTTCGTACTACGGCTTCAAGTTCTTTGTCGTTGTTGTTGTTGTTGTTGTTGTTGTTGTTGTTGTTGTGGTGGTGGTGGTGGTGGTTTGTCAGTTGCTAGCTTTGTTTTTTAATTGTTCCGGCCTCCGTCTGTGTGTGTGTGTGTGTGTGTGTGTGTGTGTGTGTGTGTGTGTGTGTGTGTGTGTGTGTGTGTGTGTGTGTGTGAATTAGTCAGCAAGGAAGTTTCCTTGGAGTACGGCGGTACTGTACACATAATATGACGCACAGCACTTCACACCACACACGACGAACGGATTTTACAGCTCAACTTGAGTGCTTGCACCGAGACCGATCGCAAACATCGAACTAATGTATGATCAGTGTGTAAAATCGTACACTGAGTCACTATGTGCTGAAGGTTGCGATCACTGTGACATAAAACACTGAATGGAAACCCGTCCTGCGCCGGCTTTCTATTCAGTTTAACCCCTCGCGAATGCATGCGTCATGAAAACCATGAATGCTATGAGGACGGATTTAGCACACACACACACACACACACACACACACACACACACACACACACACACACACACACACACACACGCACGCACGCACGCACACTGTCACACACACACACACACACACACACACACACACACACACACACACACACACACACGCACGCACGCACGCACACTGTCACACACACACACACACACACACACACACACACACACACACACACACACACACACACACACTGTTACACACACACACTGTTACACACACACACACACACACACACACACACACACACACACACACACACACACACACACACACACACACACAACCCCCGACATACAAAGGAGAGATACAGAGATACATGTAACGTTTCAGTGAACTGCACAGCATCCAGTTTCTGTGGTTGTACCCTTTGTTCAAATGAGGTTGTGAAGAAGCAAGAACTATTTAGTATTTGGAAAGCATCATGATTACAGCCTGCTGACGATACTGGAGGCGAATAGAGTCTTTGACAAGATGACCACAGCACGAAATGCCTTTACGTGACAGTTTTCTTACGAGTTCTCCGAACCAAATTAACTGTATACCTCCCTCTTTATTAAGGGCACACACCCTTTCCTTCTGCTCCAGGGTGTGAGCGGATAGCCCACGCAGCACTTTTGGAGTCATGGTCCCGCGCCGTTCCCTTCATTCGTCTACCCAGAAAGTACCGGGAAAAGTCGGCATTTTCTGACGACTCCATTCAATCAGCGGCTTCAAATCCTGCTTCTGAGCGAACGACGACCCATCCCTCTTCACAAGAAGCACAAGCAGCAGCAGCAGCAGCAAGATACACGGGGGGAGATTTCGCTGCGGCAAAAGGAAGTCAAACGCCAGCAACACCCAGCGATGTCTGTGAGACTGAGGAGATGCGTCAGGACTCGGGAGAAGGCGGCGGTTTTGATGAAAGCCCCAGGACGGGCTCACTCGCCGGCCAGATGAAGAAAGAATGGTCCAGCGCGCATTCCCTTCAACAGTCCTCTAAGGGCCCCAAGAGCTCCCAACGTAACTCGCGGACAGAAAGGCACCGGAACCGCACGGACAGTGTTGGGGAGCGTCGCTCGAACTCTCAGTACTCTATACCGGCATTTGAGAAGTCTGGTTCGGTGCAGTGTCCTGACGTCACTGGAAACACTGAGGAGAAAACTGACCAAACTAACGACCATAAAACTAGCAGCACCAGCACCTCTCCTCGCCAGCTTCAGGAACACGGGGACGATGTACACCAGACGCCAGTAATGTCTGAGGACATACACGATTCACCGGCAGACTATGCAACAGACCAGAGTGTTCGCCAGTCGTATGTGAAGTCGGGTATGTGCCAGACACCAGTCAAACCCCGAATACGGAGAGAAGGACCGGAACAAGCACTGAGTCTAAACAAAAAATGCTACCTGCGACCAGAAGTATATCGCTGCTTGAACGACCAACACTCTGGGCTAAACTGGACGGAAGCAGACATATAAACGCCTTCAGTGACAGTGTGCTTGCGCAGGAACCTCACAAAGCTACCTCTTCCAGGTCCGAACACGATAAGCTGCCGACAGAAAAGGAGCAGACTGATGATAAATATGAGGCTGTGGTGACCTCTGAAATATCTTTATCACCGGATCCTGGCGACCCCGACAAAAGCGGAAGCCAAACCTGCGGCTATACTGCTGACTTTGAAGCAGCTAGGAAAGATTCCCGTCTTTCACCTGATTCACACCCAGAGTCAGATGATTGTACGGATTCTTTCACAGCTGTGCGAACATTGTACAACGGAAACCCTGTCAGCTTGAGTGTGAGCAGTGAAAATCCGGTGAAGTATTCCTCTCATCACGTGCTACAAGGCCCGAGAACTGACTCAGATTCAGTTTCGAGCGATCAGTCGCAGCATGGCGATTTGCATGACATGACTCCCTCGAACGTGCTCATGCCTGTTCACAGGGACGGAATCTGCTACATACTTCCGCCTCATATGTCAAGAAATGACGCCACATTAAGCTCTGACGACAGCGCATTTGCTTCACAAAGCTCTCCCGCTGGCTGTGTTGTGTCGCCAAGGCGGTTCATAAAAGAACAAATGAAGATGAGAATGCGTGAGTCCAAGCAGTCTGGCAGGCCGCCCATACACCCGGGACGAGTCAAAAGAAGTCTTCTGCAGTCAACAAGGAGAAACACCATTTCAGGTTTTAATGCCATGCAGCTGCCCACGTATCCGAATAACTCTGAGTGTGCTTGTCCTGACTGCGCATTTTCAGCAAGTCCAACACACTACTCCGACCAGGAGACTGATGGGCGGATGGTGAACGAAACCCAGTCTCATATGGTTCACAGCCAGCAGCCTGTCATCCACAACGGAAGGATGTACGGACATCCAGCTCCAGCTCCGCAGCAGTTCCAGCAGCACGTCTTCGATTCAGGATACCCGGACCACCATCATAGAAGCAACTTAGTCCTCAACAGACGCAGGAGATTAACTACAGACGGCTGGTTCCCACATATCTCTCGTGAGCGTCAGCAGCACCCTGGCGGCGTCCTACACGTAGGTTATTTTAGTCAAGGCCCATACGACTCGTGTGAAAGCTGGCCCGAACAGCGGACTGTTAACACAGGGTATCCAGAGGACGTGGTATACCAAAACTTTCCGTACTCGTTTGATGGGTATCCTGATGAAGCCCAAAGCACAGCGATGCACAATGGCTATCATGACCAAGAAGCCCCGTGCTTACTGCCCTCGCGTCCAGAGTCTTTTTACATCCCGATATCGCAAGCCAAGCCGCAGACGGATCATCACGAAATCATGACAACGCAGACTGTTTCATATCCTCGCCGCCAGTATCCCGTGGACGTGCAGGGCCATCACACAGCGTGGGTGCCTCACCAGACCTCCAGTCAAACGTTTCTGGCGGACAGGAGACGCTCAGCTTACGCCCACAGAGTCCTATCAGGTAATGATAACGGCATGGGTCGGCAGGCCATGTCAAGGCATCGCCGCGTGATGATGCCACAGTACGAGACAGTCCGTGACCCAACGCCCGACCCGCGCTGGAATTTTGCCCACCATCACCAGCATGAAGGGGGCGCCGTACACGAACAGTTAAGATTCTCACATTGTGTCGGAGATGGGTTTCCGACGGAGGACAAGAGTTTCGAGCAGACCGGAGATGGACAGGTAATGATGTCTGGCCAACCCGAGGGCCACAGGGACACGAAACCCAGGGCAGTTCGATCCGGAGCGAGTCGTTCTGCCACAAGCCATGTTACGCAGCTCGGCCTGGACAGTGACCATATGGATCCTCGATGGATCACGATGGGCGTTCGGCACAGGCACAGCGACGGTCGTCTTCAGATGAGTGGTCACGAATCGGACGGGATCTATGAGAAGTCTGTCACGGACCTTCAGCAACAGCTTGAGATGATGCACGTCGGTGTTTCCAACTCGCTTCCGCAGGTTCCTGTCGACTCCCACGGCCGTCACGTCCATCAGACACCACAGAACGCCGTCAGCGAGGCAAGTGCTAAAGGAAAGCTGGTCACGTTCCGCAACTTTCCATCTGACTTCTTCAGCATATCCATGCCCGAACAGGGCCTCGGTAACATGCAGTACGTGCCCGCTCAAACAGGATCCTCCAACGAGACAATGCTGAGCGAAGCAGAAACCCGATCCGCTTCGCAGTCGACGCAAGATACCCTTCCCTACCGTGCCAACGACTCTCTAGGGTCAGTCTCGGTTTGTTCCGAACGAGTCGTGCAGCAAAACTACAATCCGAACAGAACCGCCTCCAACGAATCGACCCCTCTGTACACGCGGCAAGGAGGGCAGGAGGACTACGCCTGCAGCAAAAGCAGCTCCAGTTCCTCATCGTGGAATTCATTCGCATCTAGTGACTCGGTCTTCTCCGGGTACAGCGCGCAGTGCGTGGCTGGGTACGCGGCGGATGCGAAAGGAAGCCATTCAGACCAGCGCCAGAAAGTCAGCACGTCCAACAACGCGCTTACCGCCGAGTCTGGTTCTGACGATGAGGGATTCGACTACCGGGGCTCGTCCTGTTCATCAACAGAAGCAGCTGGATCGAAAGATATCAATGTCCTGAACACCGTGGACGGTAATGTTAGGGTTTGTTGTGGGAACGATGTCGCCTTCACGGCGGAAGATCATGGCGAAAAGCGGAACTGTATTTTGAAGGTTTCCCAGCAAAATGTTGTGCAACACGAACCCATTAACACCATTCCTAGGAAAGCATACTTTGAACCTGATGGGGATATCACTTTGAAGTGAAATAAACCCTTACACCGAAGAAAAACTTTTATGACATGTTATTTCGTAAAAAAAAGAAAGAAAAAAAAAAGAAGTAGTGAGGAGAAGTGTAGACATATGCCTTTATAATGTAGCTTTGTATTCCATTTTTTATCTCAGGTAGAGGAAGTAAAAAATATTTCAGATTTTGTCATGATGAGAGAGAGAGAGAGAGAGAGAGAGAGAGAGACAGACAGACAGACACACAGACACACAGAGACTGTGTGTGTGTGTGTGTGTGTGTGTGTGTGTGTGTGTGTGTGTGTGTGTGTGTGTGTGTGTGTGTGAGAGAGAGAGAGAGCTGTTGTAAAGCAGCGAGGCAATGACAAACATTTCCACAATATCGTTTATCCCCGATTTCTTCACCGCACAACGAGAGCAATGTCCTCGCGTCAAACACAGCTCAGCATTGTCTGAACAAACTTAATCACAATTCACCAGGCAAGGACAATACGGCGTTTTTGAAAGTCTGTGTATTTGTAAACACATAAAAACTGAAAATAAATAAAGGTTACAGCACAAAAGTCTGCAAATTGGTAAAAGCAAATAAGAGCATATCACATTCTACGGGGTTCAGGGCCTTTTACTAAAATGACGTTACAGTGTAGTAGCGATCAGTGGTAAGATACAGTTGGCACAGCTGTGACAGAACTGAAGGGGCAGTGGGTTCGAGTCCCCGTTGAGACACCGAGTTTGGTATCATACATAAGTATGTGTATGAAGTGTCCTTTATTCTGGTTATGGGGAAACCCGGAAACGTATTTGACAATGTCACATACAGAGCGTTTGCTTAGCATTTATATGATTTACTATGGCTTAAACTGGAACGCCTCGTCCAGACAGCCACCGTCGACCTCGACCAGCATGCGCCTGCTTGACTCCGTCATCCTTAGCACACACGTTCAACCCGTCTGTACTCGATTGTCTGTTGATTGTATTTGTCGCGCTGTCTGACAGTTAGGATGAAATAACTGTCTTCATGATCAGCCAGCGGGCTGCATTATCAGACACTAATCAGTGAACTAAAACAGCGACAAGGATAAAAAGAACGGCGCGCGCATAAAGCGGTGCACACTTAAAAGGGGACGTCTCTCTATATAGTCCCACGTGTCGATAGTCCTACGGTCGATAGTCCTACGTGTCGATAGTCCTACGGTCGATAGTCCCACGTGTCGATAGTCCCACGTGACTGTCGATAGTCCTACGGTCGATAGTCCTACGTGTCGATAGTCCGACGATTTTACGCGGCATTTTTTATCGCTAGTCCCTTTTTTTTTTTTTTTGTTAGTCCTACGCTCGATAGTCTTACATATCGACAGTCCTACACTTACTCAGGGTCTCGTCAGTCCCAAGTTTTAGTCCTACGTGTGTCCACAGTCCTACGGGGAGGAAAAAATCTAAAGGAGCGTAGGACTATCGGACACGCAGGACTACCGATACGTAGGACTGACGAGACTTCGAGTAAATGTAGGTCAATCGACACTTACGACATTCAGGACTGTCAACAATTCGGACTATAGGCATGAGGCGGGACTATCGGCATAGGACTGTCGGCACGCAGGACTAGCAACACGCAGCCCACTCAGAAAGCCATACCAGCAAATTAAAGTTGAGTGCGTTCAGTTTTAAATAGTACAGAGAGGCGTATTGTATTTCCCACACAGTAAGCTCGGGATGCTATGATAGAAGCACCAAACACTCAACGTACAACACGTACATCGGAACCCCCCCCCTCCATCCCCCAAAAAGATGCGGCGGTAATTGAAAGTGTCGAAGACCCGAAGCATTTAGTTGTCTTGCTGGCAAGGGTTGTTGGCTGAGCCCGCCTGCAGTTGAAACACCACCGTGTCACCACTCTTGGGCTGGTAACTGCTGACGCCTGAAAGAACGAGGAATTGTAATTTATGTCATTTCTGGATCATCATTTCTAACCTTCTTGTGTGCAACTCATACATCAGTCATACTCACACATCACTCACTCAGAAAAAAGGGAAATACAAAGAAAGAGATTCTACTGGCATATTTCTCCTGTTTTTGCCTTTGCAAAGAAAGATATAAAATCCTGAACTTTTACAAATATTTTGACATTCATTGAGACATCATTTAACTAGGATGCTAAGTTAAGACGACATATTCTTTAGACTGCAAAGCACCGACTCTGCTAAGATGTTCGGCTGGAAAAATGAGTAAGTCCAATCCCCCCCCCCCTCCCCTACTGGCATATTTCTCCTGTTTTTGCTTTTGTAAAGAAAGATATAAACTTTTACAAATATTTTGACATTCATTAAGATAAGACGACGTATTCTTTAGCTTGCTAAGCACTGACTCTGCAAAGACGTTCGGCTGGAAAACTGAGTAAGTCCTCCCCCCCCCCCCCCGATGTTCTAGCATTTTTGAAGTAACACCAATCCCCCTCTCGCTTACCACGCTCTAAGACCGTTTTCCAAATGAATAGATGTTGTTTTTGGCCATTGCGACCATTTTACGTGATTTTGCGGCTTCTAATACTAATACTAATAGTAGGGAAATATGACTTTCTTCGGCCTAACGCTGCCATACCTGTACTGCACGTCGATACGACCTAGTCGCTACAATTAGCCACCAATCAGCGCTGTCTAGTTGGTCTTTGGTTGGTCAAATAACGTCACGTACGTGGTGCTCCTCTACGTACGTAGAACAACATATACGCCAACCCGAGTCATCACAATGGTTTTAGACGCTATATATTGTGCCAAAACTGACTGATTCTGATGCATGAGCATTCGATGAAAAGTTTTCCACAGCGTTGTTGTATGCATGACAAAGGTATGAGACCATGAATCCACCAAACCATTCCTCACCAACAGTGATTGGGTCTAGCTTTCCAACAATCCTGAAGATCCAGGAATGGTCCCCGACGCCAAACACGAAGGGTTGGGGCTTAGAATCTTCCACCAGATCCTTACGGATACCATTCACCATGTAGCCGGGCACGCTAGAATGGTACTCCGCCGAAAATCTGGCGAGTAAATCTGATCGTTAACATACCACCCGTCAGTGTGCGATGTAGTGTGCGAGGATTTCAAAATCTTGTCCCGAAACTGCTGTGGTCCTATTGTTCGTTTGAAAAAGGCGGAAGTTGCAGAAAACAACACTGTCGATTTTTATGTTGTTTCCATAGTAATGGAAAACAACATCATACGACGGGGTAAAATTTCCACGTTCATAGGCAAGCATCTGTGGTACAAACGCACGTCACTGCCGACCTCCCGCAGAGACGATTTTGCAAGTGTAACTCTGACAATGACGTAAGAAGCGTGCGTTTCCGATGCTGACGAGTATGGTGCTCCGAACGCACTTCTCTTCCTCAGTGAGTGCCGTCTGTGCGGATGTGTGTGCGGTTGTGTGTGTGTGAATTGTGTCCAGGCCCGTTTCTTCGAAAATACTCAACCGAATGGCCTCAAATTTGGGGTATCCAATTATATCAAAATGTTACATTACAGGAACCAAGCGTGTGACGATTGCTTAAGTGATTTGGGAGTTATCGCCCTTTTGAGACAAGTTGGTTGTCTTTCGTGTACAGGCGTAATATTTATTTAAATCACTCAATTTTTTGGCAGTAGATAGCTTGAATACGGACTCTGAACAGAGTCACTACTAGAAAATGGTCGCTCTTATAGTTTTCATGTAAACTGAACCTGAGTTGACATTGCATGTGAACCCAGTTCAGATGCCTGTATCTCCGTAAATACTGAACCGATCGATTTCAAATTTGGGGTTTTTGAATGAGTCAAGATTGTTGAATAGAAGGCGCGATCCAGGAACGATTGCACACATGATTTGCGAGATATTGCCCTTTTCAGAAAAAGTGGCTTTCTGGCGTTTGAAGGCGTAATATTTATCTAAATCACTCCATTTTTTGGACATAGGTAGCATGACTACGAACTCTCAACTAAGTGAATTTTGGAGGTTGTCGCTTTTATACTTTTGACGTAAGCCGTACCTGATGAAAGTGCTGGTGAACCCATTTTAGATCTCAAAATCGCTCCTACTATACATAGATAATGTGTCTGGGGTGCCATAAAAAATATACAAAAAAAAATTAGAAAAATTCACTGCAGCCGTTATTGTCAGTTGACTCGAAAATTTATACTCAAAGCACATTTCCTCTACACAAGCCACACGCCTCACAAACATCGCAGAAAAGGCACACGCGCACTGACGCAAAACTGTATCAGCGTCAGTTTGCCGAAGTCTTGTTTGATTGACGTGATGCTGGCATTTCTTGGGGGTGTGTCGTCACTTTTCGGAAGTACTCTATTTGTGGACGGGGAAAGCAGGAGTTTCATTGATGTAGTGAGCTTTGATTTTCCCACTGACTCTCACTCAATAGCATAGTAGAGTGAGAGAACACCACATAGGTCTCAATGGAGCACATGCACAAACACGGCTCGCGCAAGTCTGTGTGTGTGCGTGCGTGCGTGCGTGCGCGCGCGCGCGTATGTCTGTGTGTGTCTGTGTGCGCGCGCGCGCAGCAGACATAACACATAGTGAAAAAACGTTCGCCGCGCAGACTTGTCTGTTAAACACATTGAGCCGGTATAAATTCGATCTTTACACTGCGCAGCAGCAACACTTCAATTTTCATGGGGCTGCTTTCATTGCAAGAATTGTATCCGAGTCAAAGTTATTACGTCAAATGTATTATGCGTCAACCCAATGAGGATAAGCGTCATAGATTTCAAAGAAAACAACTTGACGTCTCTCTTCCAAAACCAAGATTGGTCTGACAAGCCCGGTCAGTTGTTTCCATTCAGAGAGAGAGAGAGAGAGAGAGAGAGTGGTGTGTGTGTGTGTGTGTGTGTGTGTGTGTGTGTGTGTGGTGTGTGTGTGTGTGTGTGTGTGTGTGTGTGTCCTCCCGAATACATGGCATTACAAAAGAACGACCGTGACGACAGCAGGTGATTAAATGGAAAACAACATATTGGGCTGGTGGCCATCTTGTTTATTATTATTTGTTTTGAGTTGTTACTGTCCGGCGTAAGTGTACGAAACAGAACGACAGGTCACGTGACTTGTTCGCTAAACCTAATCCAGCCTTTTGGTTTCGGTCCAAGTCTGGATTAGGTTCAGTAAAGTGCGCACCGTGCTTTACTGTAAAGCACGGTGCGCAGTTTACTCTCGGCTGAGGTGAATTTCTTGGCTTCGTTCCTGTACTGTAATCCTATCTAAACATTTCTTGCGCCGTTTCCGTCGCTGGCTGCCTTAGATCTAGTCGGAAGTCACATTCTGGATTTCAGGAGAAGGGCACCATGACTACCTTACATCTAACACCTGGCAAAATCTGTGTCAAAGTCATGAATATTACTGCGCGCACATGAAAATCAGGGGTGCTTTACTTTCTATCATCACACCAACGTGTACTTGTTAGTAAGCCGGTGTGACAAAGTAAGTTAAAACTGTGCCACCAGCCAAGAGTTTTGCATAACTTGAAGCTGAAATTGTATCTGGCATGAGAAGAAGCAAAACATATATTTATGAAACGTTGTTGAAAATTGTAGATCGGCTCAAAGTTTACGCTGGGCAATCAAAGTTCAAACATCATGTTTACTAAAAGAAACATATTATGCTTACATGGAATAATATTACTCAAGTTAGTTATTTAGGGCTTAACGCCGCCGACGACGATGGCGATGATGATGATGATGATGATGATGATATCCGTACCTGAAGTGGTGTCCTCCCAGGCTGCCTGTCCATGAGCTCCAAGATAGTCTTTGCCCTTGTGGTATGGACTCTGATGCTGAAGTCGAATTTGGCTGCCGCCCCTGCAGGTCGTTGACAAATTGCAGCGTGATGAAACCTGAAAAAAAAAACCAACAACCCAAAATGGTGTGTTTGGAGAATTTCAAAGGAAAGAAAAGAAAGGTTCAACTGCTCGGTCCAACTGGTTTTTAAGTTTTCTACCAGGGCTAGGAGGGTTTGCATGTCCATTTGTCCCTTCCCGTTTTTATCACTGTGTGAACTTGAATGGGAGAGTGAACATCGTAACACATTGCTGATGAATTTTTTTTTTTTTGTGTTGTATAGTGTGGCTGTGTGTCAGTAAAGGTGTGAAAGTCACCTGGGGGAACTTGTGTGAATCAATGGATGTGTGTACGTTTTATTAGTGATTATTTCTTGTGCATATTTCAGTTGTAGTGCGGGCTATATGTGCCCAATGTTTCTATATTTATCAGTTTGATTGTCGTTTAAGTTCGCCGCGTCCTTAGTTCATTTACACCAGTTTCTCTTTTGGGCATATATATATATATATATCATTGTCCTTCACCTTTGGTGAGCACCGGCACATTAGGTCAGGTATGGTAAGTCGGCTGTCGCTCCAGGGAAGGCGTTAGTTGTCAGTTACAGCGTTAGGCCCGAGTCCAGCGGCAACAGTATATCAGCTTCTCCTGACTCCTGCCACCTGTTCAGCGAGAGATGTGAAATGTGAAATGAAAGCCTATTGTAACTTGCCCCCCCCCCCCCCCTGCGCCCGCCTTCCCTCCCCACTCCTCCTCCCCCCCCTCCCCCCAAAAAAAAAAAAAAACCCAACAAAACAAAACAAAACAATACAAAACAATACAAAACAAAACAAAAACAACCCAAACGGCAATCCGGACCGAAACAACAAAACAAAACTTGACCACCGCCGGCCACCACCAAAATCCCACCACTGAACAACAACAAAACCCCAAACAACACAACAAAAACACACACAAACAACATGTCTCGGTGGCAAATTTAGTGTACAAATGTACACGTGTGGAAGTCCAGTGCTAATGTATGATGGGTACATGCGCCCGTCTCTCTCTCTCTCGTCTCTGTGCGCACGCGCCAAACTGCACGCTCCGATTTCGCCTCTCATCCACAGACGTAAAGAGATAGACGCACCGCCGCACGCTGCCACCGCTGCTTGCGAGTGTCGCTATCGCGGCCATCTTACTAATACCAGAACTCAGAGGCTCTGTGTATAGGACGGCCTCGTTCGAAATACAAAGTTCTTTAGAAAGACGTCATCAGAAATGTGACGTAAGATAAAGCGGACCAATGCTATGCGCGCATATGTAAACCAGGGGCGCCGGAAGATGTTGGGGGAGGGGGGGGGGCAGAATCTCGGAGGGGGGAACGTTGCCCGAAGAAAGTGAAAAGCGGGGGGGGGGGGGGGGGGGGCGATCAAATGCTGCGTAGACAAAAAACCTTTACGAACCAGGGAGCCACTGAAAGGAAGGACATTGCCCGAAAAAAGTGAAAAGCGGGGGGGGGGGGGGGAGGGGGGGGGGAGGGGGGGGACGGGGGGTGGGGGGGGGAGGGGGGGGGGGTCAATCAGAGGAGCGGACAGCCTTCGGTCCGCAAAAACAGAAGGGTGGGATGAGGGAGAGAGCACTAAGAGGGGTAGGGGGAGAGGTAGGGGAGGGGGGGGGCAAGACCATGGCTTTGCCCCCCCCCCTCTTGCCATAGTCACCTGATTTTCCAGGGGGGGGGGCAAAAAGACACTCTTGCCCCCCCCCCCCCTGCTTGGGTACAGGGGCGGCAGCTGCCCCCCCCTGCCCCCCCCCCCCGGTTCCGGCGCCCCTGTAAACAGATGATAGCGTCTGGCCAATGCTATGCGCGCTATGTAAACAGCTGGCACTTCCAGGTACTAGCAACATGGCGCGCGGCGGCGTCACTTTTCCGGCACCGCGGTGCGTCTAGACGCACCGCCGCACACGCTGCCACCATGCTGCTTTGCGAGTGTCGCTATCGCGGCCATCTTACTAATACCAGAACTCAGAGGCTCTGTGTATAGGACGCCTCGTTCGAAATACAAAGTTCTTTAGAAAGACGTCATCAGAAATGTGACGTAAGATAAAGCGGACCAATGCTATGGCGCGCTATGTAAACAGCTGATAGCGTCTGGCCAATGTTATGCGCGCTATGTAAACAGCTGGCACTTCCAGGTACTAGCAACATGGAGCGCGCGGGCGGCGTTCACTTTTCCGGCACCGCGGTGCGTCTATCTCTTTACGTCTGTGCTCTCATCTCATAAATGGTGGTGACGTCATAGTCGAAGCAAGCTGTGCGCGCGCGGCGCATATGGAGTGTGTGGTCGATACGCGTCAGTCAGCAGCTGAGACATTACATCACAGACATTTTCCTTTTGAATAGAGCTTGAACAGTACTGAAATCGAGAGATGTGAAGTCACCGCACGGCATTCAAGACGACTGACACGAGTGATTCCGTTCTCTATTGTGATGAAAAACTGGAATTAACCGTTTGACTTGAGCTGTGATTCCGTTCAGTCCAGTCCGAGTAGTACACTCACAATGTGCAGATGGCCACAGACGCGGCTGCATGCAAACTAGAGCAATAGATAGATACCCATTAGCTGTTAACAGCTCTATCCGTTGTGTAAAATTTTTGGCTCGGTTAACTAGAATGGATCACCAGCGACTTCCTGTAAAAGCATATGAATCTCTTAAAACGCTTGATGATAGAGGAAAGAAAACCTGGGTCACAGGCATCCGGATTTTTCTACAAAAATTTGGATTTGGTTATGTTTGGTTTAAATCAGGGTACCGGGAGATGTATTAGTTCTTTTATACGTTGCCTGCGGCAAAGATTAGTAGATTGTCAATGGCAGGGTTGGTCTGAACATGTAAGTATAGTGAAAGATTTAGTTTTCTATAAGTCGTTCAAAGAACGACCCAATGTGTAGAACAGTTTGTAACACTAGACGTTAGTAACGCTGTAATAGGCTCCGTTGCTCTGGATAAGATACGGAACTTCACCCATCGCTGTTCATAATATAGATATTGTCAAACAGGAGCTGATGACTTGTCATGCCCTCTTTGTCATGCTTATTTTGAGGATGAGATACACTTTCTACTGGTTTGGTCCTTTTATAATGAATAATACGGTCACGTTACATTCCAAGTAAGATATTGGAACACCTCTACAGCATTTAAAGTAACACTATTAATGTCTAGCAGGAATTCTACGACGTTGAGAAATCTGGCTTCTGTTTGTACTGTCATTGCCCTCCGTATGAGGGAAATTCCATTTAGTTAGTTAACCTTGCCAATGTACTTGTGATTAAGGTCCGTATTATGTTATGATCATTTGACACTTTATTTTGCAGGTAAAGCTCAGCCCATTGATGTAGGCCATTGGCCATTCAATAAACTTAACTTGACTTGACTTGGCTGCATGCAAACTAGAGCAATTGAGCTGCCAAATCACTTATCTACACAGCATATTCACCTCAGCCAGAACTGACTTGAACAAACAAAAATCGGCACACACACAACACACACACACACAACACACACTGAGGCAGAAAGATGGCGGAACAGACAAGGAACGGCATGTAGCAAACACCCCTAGTCACGCCGGGTCAGTGTGGCAGGTCTGATCGATGTCAGTCGCCGGCTCAGGCTGTATTGATTTTTTCTGACTGCAGCCGATCAGCTCGTGTAGCATCAAACGCACACGCACAGACACAAAGACAACCGAACTATGTAAACATGTTTTGAAAGGCAAAACGCCCGAAACATTGCTTTCCGAACAATACATGACA
This sequence comes from Batillaria attramentaria, assembly GCA_018292915.2. NCBI lineage: Eukaryota > Metazoa > Mollusca > Gastropoda > Batillariidae > Batillaria > Batillaria attramentaria. The sequence goes on from JACVVK020000358.1 coordinate 704,205, forward strand.
CACGTGAAAACAGGCAAGAGAGAGCGCGCGTCTAAGGCGAGAGAGAGAGAGAGAGAGGGTCCCGCTACGGACATGTTGACTGAGCGGATACGGGAAGGTGTCACTTGACACTCCGCACGGCGGCTTTCATTGGTTGAAACACAAAACATGTTTTCGGATTTTAGGGCAGGCGCTAAAACTGAAAACACGATCAAAACATCAGTGTTTTGAAAACATTGTTGTGAAGTATGTCACACGACAAAACACGTTGTTTCGCAGCGAAACATCTGAAAACAATGTTTTCAAGTGTTTTTGCCCTCTCGTGTGACATGGCCATTAGTGGTTTTGGGGTGCATGACTGATCCGTTTTGGTTCAGTTTCGGGTACACTACTGTTACCGAAACTCAGCCTTTTCTGCGGGTTCGTTGCTCTCTGCTGTTAAACCTTTAGGGTGGCTGGGTGGGGGTTTGGGGGTTTAACGTCCTTTTCCACCACATACGGGTGATATCAAAGACGGGGCAACGATGAAAAAACCAGCACAAATATTTGGCCCCAGCTGGGGTACGAACTGCCGTTAACCTTGAACCAAGGGCGTTGACGCTGTAGTATCTGTATATCGGTAAGTGGTTTTCAAGTTGGGGTACATGATTTCTTTGGTTTTCGGTTACCGAAAATCAGCCTTTTCTGCCTGTTTCTAATAATTACGTATTACCTATGATATATTATTAGCAAACAGTCATAGACCTGTGTAGCAGGGAATCTCAAACAGCGGAACTCGAAGTAATTCAGTATTTCACTTACCGAAAAGAAAAGAAAATCTGTTAACTGCAGGCTGATAATAAGGCTGACCAGCTCGACAGACAGTTAGGTCTAGAGAGACATGTAGTAAAGGATATTTCCAAGTGTGTCACGCTCTATTTTTTCACATACCTGTAGGTAAAAGCAGAGCGTCCCCAAGTCGAGGAAGCTTCAGTTGTCGTGGATGTGTTCGTGTTACTGCTGTCGACTCTTGTGGCAGGCTGTGTGTGGTGGAGGTGTATATTGCGCAGTCTGGTATATTATGGGGACAGTCTAGTCAATCGTTGTAACAGCTGTCTGTTCATCCCATAAGTGGCCGGGCCAGTCATAGTGCATTTTTGTCTGATTTACATCATAGGCTGGTTGGCACTTCTGGAAAACCTGGGAAAATCCAGACGCAGTAAGTATATGTATACAACGTAAAGATGCACGAGAAACCGACAGCCGGCTGCACACCAACTTCTGAGAAATGGTACCGCGTACATACTAGTTTTATGTAATGGCAAATAAAATGTGTGTGTGTGTGTGGTGGTGGTTTGTCAGTTGCTAGCTTTGTTTTTTAATTGTTCCGGCCTCCGTCTCTGTGTGTGGTGTGTGTGTGTGTGTGTGTGTGTGTGCATGTTTTGACCACCCTCGACCATGTCGTCTACCACCCTCGACCATATCGACCACCACCCTCGACCACATCGACCACCACCTTTGACCATGTCGACCACCACCCTCGACCATGTCGACCACCACCCTCGACCATATCGACCACCACCCTCGACCATATCGACCACCACCCTCGACCACCACCTTCGACCACATCGACCACCACCCTCGACCATATCGACCACCACCCTCGACCATGTCGACCACCACCCTCGAAAGATATCAATGTCCTAAACACCGTGGACGGTAATGTTAGGGTTTGTTGTGGGAACGATGTCGCCTCTACGGCGGAAGATCATGGCGAAAAGCGGAACTGTATTTTGAAGGTTTCCCAGCAAAATGTTGTGCAACACGAACCCATTAACACCATTCCTAGGAAAGCATACTTTGAACCTGATGGGGATATAACTTTGAAGTGAAATAAACCCTTACACCGAAGAAGAACTTTTATGACATGTTATTTCGTAAAAAAAAAGTAGTGTGGAGAAGTGTAGACATATGCCTTTATAATGTAGCATTGTATTCCATTCTTTATCTCAGGTAGAGGAAGATCTCGTCATGATTAGAGAGAGAGAGAGAGAGAGAGAGAGAGAGAGAGAGAGAGAGAGAGAGAGAGAGACAGACAGACAGACAGACAGACAGAGAGAGAGCGACTTTGTGTGTGTGTGTGTGTGTGTGTGTGTGTGTGTGTGTGTGTGTGTGTGTGTGTGTGTGTGTGTCTTAGAGAGAGAGAGAGAGAGAGAGAGGAGAGAGAGAGAGATTTATCGTTTATTCCCGATTTCTTCACCGCACAACGAGAGCAACGTCTTCGCATCAAACACAGTTCAGCATCGACTGAACAAACTTAATCACAATTCACCAGGCAAGGACAATACAGCGTTTTTGAAAGTCTGTGTATTTGTAAACACATAAAAACTGAAAATAAATAAAGGTTACAGCACAAAAGTCGTCTACTGCAAATTGGTAAAAGCAAATAAGAGCATATCACATTCCTCGGAGTTCAGGGCCTTTTACTAAAATGACGTTACAGTGTAGTAGCGATCAGTGGAAAGATACAGTTGGCACAGCTGTGACAGAACTGAAGGGGCAGTGTGTTCGAGTCCCCGTTGAGACACCGAGTTTGGTATCATACATAAGTATGTGTATGAAGTGCCTTTATTCTGGTTATGGGGAAACCACGGAAACGTATTTGACAATGTCACATAGTACAGAGCGTTTGCTTAGCATTTATATGATTTACTATGGCTTAAACTGGAACGCCTCGCCCAGACAGCCACCGTCGAGCTCGACCGGCAGGCGCCTGCTTGACCCCGTCATCCTTAGCACACACGTTCAACCCGTCTGTACTCGATTGTCTGTTGATTGTATTTGTCGCGCTGTCTGACAGTTAAGATGAAATAACTGTCTTCATGATCAGCCAGCGGGCTGCATTATCAGACACTAATCAGTGAACTAAAACAGCGACAAGGATAAAAAGAACGGCGCGCGCATAAAGCGGTGCACACTTAAAAGGGGACGTCTCTCTATATAGTCCCACGTTTCGATAGTCCTACGGTCGATAGTCCTACGGTAGATCGTCCTACGTGTCGATAGTCCTACGGTCGATAGTCCCACGTGACTGTCGATAGTCTACGGTCGATAGTCCTACGTGACTGTCGATAGTACTACGGTCGATAGTCCTACGGTCGATAGTCCTACGTGACGATAGTCCTACGTGTCGATAGTCCCACGTATCGATAGTCCCACGGTCGATAGTCCTACGTGACGATAGTCCTACGGTCGATAGCCCTACGTGTCGATAGTCCGACGATTTACGCATTTTTTTTTATCGCTAGTCGCATTTTTTGTTAGTCCTACGCTCGATAGTCTTACATATCGACAGTCCTACACTTACTCAAAGTCTCGTCAGTCTCAAGTTTTAGTCCTACGTGTCCACAGTCCTACGGGGAGAACAAATCTAAAGGAGCGTACGACTATAGGACACGTAGGACTACCGATACGTAGGACTGACGAGACTTCGAGTAAATGTAGGTCAATCGGCACTTACGACATTCGACTAGGACAGGACTGTCAACAATTCGGACTATAGGCACGAGGGACTATCGGCGTAGGACTGTCGGCACGCAGCATTAGCAAAACGCAGCCCACTCAGAAAGCCATACCAGCAAATCAAAGTTGAGTGCGTTCAGTTTTAAATAGTACAGAGAGGCGTATTGTATTTCCCACACTGTAAGCTCGGGATGCTATGATAGAAGCAGCAAACAGTTAACACTCAACTTGCACGTACAACACGTACATCGGACTCCATCCCCCCCCACCCACCCCGAAAGATGCGACGGTAATTCAAAGTAAGTCGAAGACCCGAAGCATTAATTTTGGTCGTCATGCTGGCAAGGGTTGTCGGCTGGGGCCGCCTGCAGTTGAAACACCACCGTGTCACCACTCTTGGGCTGGAAACTGCTGACGCCTGAAAGAACGAGGAATTGTAATTTATGTCATTTCTGGATCATCATCTCTAACCTTGTTGTGTGCAACTCATACATCAGTCATACTCATACATCACTCACTCACTCAGAAAAAAGGAAATACAAAGAAAGAGATCTACTGGCATATTTCTCCTGTTTTGTTTTAGCAAAGAAAAAGAAAGAAAATCCTGAACTTTTACAAATATTTTGACATTCATTGAGACATCATTTAACTGACTAGGATGCTAAGGTAAGACGACATATTCTTTAGCTTGCTAAGCACTGACTCTGCTAAGACGTTCGGCTGGAAAAATGAGTAAGTCCAATCCCTCCTCCCCCCCCCCCCCCGATGTTCCAGCATTTTTGAAGTAACACCAATCCCCCAGTCGCTTACCACGCTCGGAGACTGTTTGCCAAATGAATAGACGTTGTTCTGGGCCAATGCGACGATTTTACGTGACTTTGCGGCTTCTAATACTAATAGTAGAGAAATATGACTTTCTTCGGCCTAACGCTGCCGCATACCTGTACTACACGTCGATACGATTTAGTCGCTACAATTATCCACCAATCAGCGCTGTCTAGTTGGTCTTTGGTCCGCAATGAAATAACGTCACGTACGCGGTGCTCTTCTACGAACGTAGAACAACATATACGCCAACCAGCGTCACAACAATGGTTTTAGATGATATATTGTGTCGCAACTGACTGATTCTGATGCATGAGCATTCGATGAAAAGTTATCCACAGCGTTGTTGTATGCCTGACAAACGGCGTATGGAGACTTTACACCACCAAACCATTCCTCACCAACAGGGATTGAGTTTCCATCAATCCTGGTGCTCCAATAGGAATGGTCCCCGTTCCAGTCGACGTCGCCAAACACGAAGGGTTGGCGCACACGATCTCTCCCTCTCCCACCAGATCCTTACGGATACCATTCACCAGGTGGCCGGGCACGCTAGAATGGAACTCCGTCGAAAATCTGGCGAGTAAATCTGATCGTTAAGATTCCACCCGTCAGTGTGCGATACGAGGATTTCAAATCTTGCCCCGAAACTGCTGTGGTTCTATTGTTCGTTTGAAAAGAAAAGAAAACCAGAGGAGCAAAGCCTCCTTGGCTCACTTGTGAGATGGGTCAAGGTCCTTCAAAAAAGTATGTTTGTTGTCTTATCACTATCTATCCTGAAGTAAGGTGTCTCTTGTGTTCATAGTTCCTAAGAAAATGGAAAATGGCAATATATCAGTTTTCCCAGGGCAGCTTGTATGACCCTGACCTTGGGTCAAAGTCATTTCGAATGAGATCTGTAAGAGCTTATCAATGACTATAATTATGCCAATTTTGATAGCTCTTGTTTTGTAGTTTCTGTACAAATGGTAATGTAAAATTTCACAAGAGACAGCTGTACTGACCTTGACCTTGAGTCAAGGTCATTCAAAAGGTTATATCTGCATAGGTCTCATTTCTGTCTATCTTTGTGCCTTGTTTGGTGCCTCTGCTGTTTGTTGTTTCCAAGAAAATGCTAACGTTAAAGTTTCCGCAAAACAGCTTGAGTGGCCTTGACCTTGAGTGAAGAAAATTGAATACAAGTATGCAAGTACAGGTTTTGTCAGTGTCTATCACCATGCAAAATTTGATGCCTCTGGTACCCCTAGATTCTGAGAAAATGACAATTTTAAATTTCCAATGAGACAGCTTTAATGACCTTGACCTTCAGTCAAGGTCATTCAAAATGGTATGTATTGGGAGGTCTTACTGCTGTCTATCAGCAAGCCAGGTTTCGTGCTTCTGCTGTTTATTGTTTCTGAGAAAATGCCAATGTTAAGGTTTCAGAAGCTTTTCTACAAACAGCTTGTATGGCCTTGACCTTGACCCAAAGTCACTGAATACAGGTATGTCTGCAAAAGTGTTGTCAATGTCTATAATCGTGCAAAGTTTGATGTCTCTTGCTTTCCTAGATTCTGAGAAAATGCCAATGCAAAATTTCCAAACAGACAGCGTTAGTGACCTCGACCTTGAGTCACGGTCAAGGGTCAATCAATATGATATGTTTTGAAAGGTCTTATGGCTGTCTGTCAGCAGACCGAGTTTGGTGCCTCTGCTGTTCATTGTTTCTGAGAAAATGCCAATGTTAAGGTTTTGGGAGGTTTTCCGCAAAACAGCTTGTACGGCCTTGACCTTGACTCAAAGTCAATGAATACAGGTATGTGAGTAAAGATGTTGTCAATGTCTAACACCATGCAAAGTTTGATGTCTCTGGCTTTACTAGATTCGGAGAAATTGCCAATGCAATATTTCCAAACAGACAGCTTTAGTGGCCTTGACCTTGGGTCAAGGTCAACCAATATGGTATGTTTTGAAAGGTCTTATGGCTGTCTATCAGCATGCCATGTTTGGTGTCTCTGCTATTTGTAGATTCTGAGAAAAGGCCAATGTTAAGGTTTACTGCGGACACACAGACCCACAGACAGACAGACAGACAGACAGACAGACAGACAGACAGACACACACACACACACACACACACACACACACACACACACGACGGAGGGGTTATTACATAGACTCACTTTGTTACACAAGTGAGCCCCCCCCCCCCCAAAAAAAAAAAAAAAAAAAAGGGCGAAAGTTGCAGAAAAAAACACTGTCGATTTAAAAAAAAATGTTTACTTTATTTATTGATTTTATTATTATTATTTTTTTTTTTTTTTGGGGGTGGGGGGGTGGGTGTTGTTACTGTCGTAAGTGTACGAACAGAACGACAGGTCACATGACTTGTTCGCTAAACCTAATCCAGCCTTGGATCTAAACCGTACAGCACGGTGCGCAGTTTACTCTCGGCGGAGGCCACAGGCCCGAGACATCCAACACGTATGGGTTTGCATGACTTGAGTCTGAATACTAATAATGATAGTGCTTATAATAATTGATATTAGTAACTAGCAGTTGTAAACGCTTTAAAAATACACTAAAAATAAGAAGGGGTGGGTGGGTGTTTGGCAGTTTAACGTCCTTTTCCACCACGCAAGGGTGATATCAAACACAGGGCAACGAGAAAAACGTCAGTAAAAATATTTGGCCCCGGCCGGGATTCGAACTCATGACCAGCTCATTGAAAATCCAACGCTCTACCATTCGGCTATCCCGGCTCCCCCGGCTCCCTTGGTGATGATGTTGATGATGATGATGATGAGGAGGAGGATGTGTTATTTAGTTAGTAGGTTAGTTAGTTATTTAGGGCTTAACGCCGATGATGATGTTGATGACGACGACGACGACGATGATGATGATCCGTACTTGAAAGTGGTGTCCTCCCAGGCTGCCTGTTCCATGAGCTCCAAGATAGTCTTTGCCCTTGTGGTATGGACTCTGATGCTGAAGTCGAAATGTGGCCTCCGCCCCTCCAGGTCGTTGACAAATTTCAGCGTAATGAACCTAATGAAAAAAAAAAAAACCCAACAAAAACCCGGTATGTTTGGAGAATTTTTCAAAGGAAAGAAAAGAAAGGTTCAACTCCTCGGTCCTAAGTTTTTGACGTTTTCTACCAGGGCTATGAGGGTTTGCATGTCCATTTGTCCCTTCCCGTTTTTAGCACTGTGTGAATGGAGACTGTGAGTGAACATCGTAACACATTCCTGATGATGCGCGGCAAATGCTTGTTTTGTATTTTTGGCTGTGTCAGTAAAGGTGTGATGGTCACCTGGGGAGAATTTGTCGTGAATCACTGAATGTGTGTACATTTTTTAAAGTAATTATTTCTTGTGCATATTTCAGCTATAGTGCGGGCTATTATGTGCCAATGTTTCTAAATTTATCAGTCTGTCGTTAAGTTCGCCGTGTCCTTTAATTCAAGTACACCAATTTCTATTTTGGGGATATATTAAATGACTGATAGATAGCACTGTCTGTCACCTTTGGCGAGCACCCATTATGTCAGGTATGGCAAGTCGGCTGTCGCTCCAGTGAAGTCGTTAGGTGTCAGTTACACCAATTTCTATTTTGGGGATATATTAAATGACTGATAGATAGCACTGTCTGTCACCTTTGGTGAGCACCCATTATGTCAGGTATGGCAAGTCGGCTGTCGCTCCAGTGAAGTCGTTAGGTGTCAGTTACAGCGTTAGGCCCGAGTCACAGTCCAGCGGCAACAGTATAGCAGCTTCTCCTGACTTGCACCTGTTCAGTGAGTGAAAATTTTCATGGTAGTTTACCTAGTTTACCAAAAATGAAACTTAAAATATGAAATCAGTAAAAGCCTATTGTATTTGATCTGCCCCCCCCCCCAAAAAAAAAAAACCAAAAAAAAAAAACCAAAACAAAAACAAAACAAAAACCCAACAACAACAAACAAACAAACAAACAAACAAACAACAACAACCGGCAACAAACAAAACCGGCAACGACAAACAAAACCGGCAACGACAAACAAAACAACGACAGACAAACCCAACACAAAATAAAAAAACAAACAAACAAACACTTGTAACAAACAAACAAACAAAAAACCCAAAGAAAAACCCAAACAACAAAACAAAGCAAAACTGACATCAGACGGTGACCGTGACCGCCCGCCGCCACTCAGTACTGATCACGGCTGTCCCACCACTGAACAACAACAAACCCCACTACTAAACAACAACAACAAAAACACACACAAACAACATGTCTCAGTGGCAAATTTTGTGTACAAATGTACACGTGTGGAAGCGCTAATGTATGATGGGTACACGCGCCCGCCTCTCTCTCTCTCTCTCTCTCTCTCTCTGTGCGCGAGCGTGCCAAATTGCACGCGCTGATTCCAAGTTCGCCCGGCTGTCATCTCATAAATGGTGGTGACGTCATAGTCGAAGCGAGCTGTGCGCGCGCGCGCGCATATGGAGTGTGTGGTCGATACGCGTCAGTCAGCAGCTGACACGTTACCTCACAGACATTTTCCTTGTGGCAGAGCTTGAACAGTACTGAAATCGAGAGATGTGAAGTTACCGCACACCCAAGACTGACTTGGACGACGACTGAGACTGATTCCGTTCAGTCGGTCAGTCCGAGTCACAGTGTCAGTGCAGACCGTCTGCGGCCCGGCACCGACAGTCGGACGGCGCTCAGGCTGGATGCAAAGTGACTAGAGCCGCGGCAGCTGGCTCAGTGCCAAAATATCTACACAGCAGAATTATTCACCTCACCTCAGAAACAACAACAACAACAACAACAACAACAACACACACACACACACACACACACACACACACACACACCGTGACACACCGAAATTCAGCCTTTTCTGCCGAACAATACTGACATGCGGCGACATCGCTGCTCTCCGCTCAGTGCCGGCGTTAAGCCGGCCTTGACTCGAACCGGCGGCATTGACGCATCGGTAAGTGGTTTTCAAGTTGGGGCACATGATTTCGTTGGTTTTCGGCTACCGAAAATCAGCCTTTTCTGCCTGTTTCTAATAACTGTTACCTACGATATATTAACAGTCACAGACCCGTGTAGCAGCCGGGGAATCTGAAACAGCGGAACTCGAAGTAATTATTTCTCTGAAAAAAAAAATCTGTTGAATGAAGGCTCAGAATAAGACTGAACAACACGGCAGACAGGTTGGTCTAGAGAGAGACGTAGTAAAGGATATTGCTAGCTGTGTCACGCTCTGTTTTTTTCACATACCTGTAGCAGTGTAGGTGAAAGCAGAGCGTCCCCAAGGCGAGCCGGAAAGTTTGTCGTGAATGTGTTCGTCAGTGTTAGCTGCTGTCGACGCCGCTTGTGGCAGGCTGTGTGTGGTTGGCGGTGTGTATTGCGCAGTCGGGTTCATTACAGGAACAGTCTAGTCATTCCGCATTGTAATAGCAGTCTATTCATCCCGGAACTGGTCGCATGGCACTACTGGAAAACCTGGGGGAATCCAGACAACGTAAAGATGCACGAGAAACCGACAACCGGCTGCACACCAACTTCTGAGAAATGGTACCGCGTACACTGATGCTGGTTTCATGTGTGTGTGTGTGTGTGTGTGTGTAACTGTGTGACAGGGTGTGAGTCAGACGGTGTGTGTGTGTGTGTGTGTGTGTGTGTGTGTGTGTGTGTGTGTGTCAGTGTGTGCGGTGTGTGTGTGTGTGTGTGTGTGTGTGTGTGTGTGTGACAGTGTGTGACAGTGTGTGACAGTGTGTGTAAGTAACAGTGTGTGTGTGTGTGTGTGTGTGTGTGTGCGTGTGTGACAGTGTGTGTAAGTAACAGTGTGTGTGTGTGTGTGTGTGTGTGTGTGACAGTGTGTGTAAGTAACAGTGTGTGTGTGTGTGTGTGTGTGTGTGTGTGTGTGTGTGTGTGTGACAGTGTGTGTAAGTAACAGTGTGTGTGTGTGTGACAGTGTGTGTAAGTAACAGTGTGTGTGTGTGTGTGTGTGTGTGTGTGTGTGTGTGTGTGTGTGACAGTGTGTGTGAGTAACAGTGTGTGTGTGTGTGTGTGACAGTGTGTGTAAGTAACAGTGTGTGTGTGTGTGTGTGTGTGTAAGTAACAGTGTGTGTGTGTGCGCGTGAAAAACTGCACAAGTGGGTTCACGAACCTGGAAACACTCAATACAAGTGGGTTTACAAAAAAAAGTGGGTTCACGATCGGTAAACCCACTTTTTTCAATACTTGGAAAGAGTAGCAAATGCTCTAAAAATGCCCCCCTATAAATATCTCACTGAACCCCCACCACTCAACTTTTTCCAACTTTGAGTGTTTGCGATTTCACACTCCGTGGTGTGTGTCGGTTTCTGCCTTTGGCAGGTTTCAAGGGGAAGTCACTCTGAGGAGCTATTGATTTATGTCACTTCCGGTTCGCGGTTAATACGCGCGTGCCGCTGCTTGTGGAATTTGTGGTGCTTTCGTGGATAGTTTTCTGCAACCTTCAGCATTCTTGCGTCCCAGACATGGAAAATAAAAAGGTGAGTACTGTTGTGCATTTGATCTATGCTTGAGTTTTGTCTGTATTTGACATTTCCTGACTACAACGACCTACTTCTCAGATCAAAATCAGTTTCACTTTCTGTGAAACACACCAGCATTCCAGTTGGCTGAAGGCGCTTGATTTTGTTTTCCCGACAAACAATTCATCTATTAATGTACTATCTTTAGGCATGGGAAAGGGTGTAGAACGGCTGACTTTCATGAGAAACTGCGCGGGGAGAAACGGGTGTCAGCGTGCACCAACGATTTGCATTATTCGATCGGTCGCGTGACACACACACTTGCCTCCGTTGTCATCTGTCAATCGCACAACAATCTGTCGATCGCTCAGTGCAGTGAGTCTAATGATAAGATTGTGTTGCCTACAATGTACGAATGTCGACAATATTGTGTTGTCTACAATGTTCGCTCGCGCAAAATGTGTTTCCATTTTAGTGGCCAACTTTACTATTTGCTGAAGATTCTGTGACTGTTGGTGCATGCAAGTTAGGTGTGTTTATTCCACCGGCAGACAATGGCCTTCTCTTACGAATGATGGAGACTGGATCTTTAACGAGTACACTTGATGATAAATGTTGTACTTGTATGTACTCGGAGTAAGCACCACACTCGTGTGTGCAAATGAGTTTGATTTTGAAGAAGGCAAAATCCTAGATCAAATTCTTACCCCATTTGGGATCAAATCCAAGACTCATTGCCTTTTACTTCAGCCACTGTTTTGAAAAAGATGCCGTTTTATTGAGAGGAGGAGGGGGGGGGGGGTGTCTTCCTGGTATATGTGATTTTCTGCTGCTGAGTTCAGCCCAGCCATCTAGATGTGCGCTGCACCACCACAAGAAAGTGATTGTCACATTGCGCAGAGCAGTCATTTGATCTACACTATAAGCTCATCATCGGGTGATAAATTGTGCTGTGTGATCAACAGAATGATGTTGTGCGACCGACAAATTTAAGAGATCAATCATCTGAGAGATCAATTGTGTCGATCGCTATTGATCTCTTAAGCCCTTGGTGGATTGTGTGTATATGTACAGTACAAGTTGTATACGTCTCGTATAATTTCCATTTTTTTTTTCAGACAGGATCTTTGAATGCGTCAGCTGTCTTCGAGTATTTGAAGTCTTCAGGGATAATAAATGAAAAGGGGTAAGTGCAAACTTTACACTTACACTTACTATTTACTAATTTAGTGGAAATTTTGTTGTTGTTTTTTCTGAGCCAAACCAGGGCCCAGAATGTTTGCTTTCAATAATACTTTGCATCTGGTAGCCCGGAAAAAATGGTCGGCCCGAAAACTAGAGATAAAAGCTGAGTTAAGTTTTTGTTTTCAGTGATATATACATTCCGCTGAGACAGACCGAGAAAGAAAACACACACACATATACGTCATTCATCCCATATGAAAAAGCCTTATGCTTTGTTAATACACATAAGCCATATGGGCTTTGACATTCTGGCTGTTGTTGACTTTTGTTTGTCCAAATCTCGCAGTGCAGCAAGTCAGCCTGACGTTGATCAGGAAGTCCTTGAGGCGGAGAGCAGTGCAGCTGAAGAGGAGGTACCGGACTATGCGCCTGGTTCTCCTGACCTCTCAAATTCTGCTTCGCTTTCTTCGGTTATCACTGAGTCGGCCAAATCCGACAGTGGGAGTGACATTGTTCTTATTTTGCGTGACGCTTTACGAAGTGGGGAGAGGAGCAGTATGGGGAATTCTAGCTAACATTTGGCTGATTTGCTGATGATCGTGATCGCACGTGAAGATTATGCTGTGGGATATGGCCTTCTGTGAAATTTTATGGTTTCTTTGCATTTGAACACCATTTTTTTGTTGTTGTTTCCTATCTGTTGTGTAGTTCATGTCATGTAGATTTTTCACAGTCTTTTAAATCAATGTTCATATGCAACTTTCAAATGCTTTCTGAGTGTACAGTTCTGTGCTTGTTTAGCTGTTTTCACTGCTAGCACACTGACTTTCGGCGGCGGTTGATTTAATGTCCATGATTTTTAAAAAAAATTATTTATTTATTTATTTTTTGTTATTGATTCATTGAATTAATGAAGGTGCTTATTGTACAACTTTGTATAAGGGAGGTGATGATTGACTCAAGTATGTACATGAAAAGTGAGTCTTATAGTATGTAATGACCCTCCGGCGCCCGATTGTCCGTCCTTCCGCCCGTCCATCACAAACTTTAACATGGACAATATTCTCGGAAACTATTTACCCTACAGTTATGAAACGTGGCCAGTAGGTAGTACGTGACAAGACCTTTCAAGAAATACAAGTGAAGATGGCCTTGACCCAAGGTCAAGGTCACAAGATCAGTGGAAATTTTTGAAAAAAAAGAACTTTAAGCATTTTCCCCTTGACTATGGCTACTATAACAATGAAACTTGGTGTACGGGTAGTTTAGGGAAAGGGCTTTTTTTTTTTGGGGGGGGGGGGGCTGCCCCAACTCTTTTTGCCAGCTCCAGTGGTCTTCCTCCCATGTCATGGGTGGAATCCACGGAGGGCTGGAAAGCTGGGGTAAGTTTTATTATGCATGATGATAGAGATGAGGATGATGGTAAGATGATGCTATGGAGGTCCGTGTGGTTTGGGACTGCGGGACAGGGCCGCATTCCTCGCTTCCTGCCTTAAATATCCCGGCGTTCACCAAGGCCAGGGAACTACGGCACCTGCGATGCCGGCCGTGTAATCATCCACATCATAAAACGTGTCATACCAAGGGAAGCACCCCCAAAGTCACACCGGTGAAGTGGGTGAATCTCGGCTGTGTGGCAACAGCCTCCCCACTGGGACCACAGCACACCCGCTCTGGGTAGGGTGGGTGGGTGTTTGGGGTTTAACGTCCTTTTCCACCACATAGGGTGATATCAAAGACGGGGCAACGATGAAAAAGCCAGCACAAATATTTGGCCCCAGCGGGGATCGAACTCACGACCCGAGCATTAGAAGTCCAACACTCTACCATTCGACCACCCCGGCTCCCCGCTCTGGGTAGGAGCCGACCTAGGTAGGAAAAATCCCTCTTGCCTCGGCTGGGATTCGAACCCGGGTCTCCAGGTCCATGATCCGAAGTACTCACCACTACACTACGGGGGCCGGTGCGGAAAGGGCTTCCTTAATGTATAAGTTTGGATGACCTTGGGTCAAGGTCAGGGTCACAGGAATTGATGGAAATCGTGAAAAACTGCAACATTTTCAATTTCTTGGAAACTATTAGCACTACACTAATGAAACTTGTCCAGAATGTAGTTTGTGACAAGACCTTTCTAACCATGTAAGTGAGGATGACCTTGACCTAGGGACAAGATCACAAGATTAGTGTCATTGGAACACGTGAGTCACATGGGCTTTGTCCTTCTACTTTCAGGAAATGTTGAATGTTTTGATCATGTGGTATCTTGAAAATTAATGCCCATAACTTGTTCTTTCATGTGTTATAACTGGCACTGCATGCATTCATTTTAGTGTCCAACATTATTTTTCTTCATTTACTTGCACTTCTTGCTTCTATTTTCCCAGTTTCATGTTTCTATGAAATCCATCTAATAATATTTCTGTGGGTTCTTTGGCTTCCTGTCTGTTTTTTTTTATTTGCCTTTTTGGAGGTATTCTGCAGACCAGCCCTCTTTTGCAGTGCAAATTCACAATGTGGTATAAGAAAATAGAAAGGGGGTCTCTTTGTTTGTTTAATTCTTTGCATGATTTTTGTTTCTCACTACAAATTGAGAACCCCAGCGGTGGCCCGGTGGTTAGGGTTCCCACCTTGGTATGCGGAAGACCTGAGTTCCGAGGTGACCCAGTGTCAGTATACTTTAACTGGGGTGAAACATGAAGCCTGTGCTGTAACTTCTGGTTCATGTGTGGCACATTAAAAAGTCAAAGCAGCACCACCCTAAAAGAACCAGTGTAGTTTGCTGGGCATTAAAGCAGCTATTTTGAGTTTACTCTTGAAATTGTAATAATTTTTTGGGAATCCAGTACAATTGTTTTGACGTCGATCGATGAAGATTCCATTGCAGTTGACGGAGCGGTTTTGTCGTTATTGTTGTTGTCAAGTTGATAGGAAACCGCCCCTCCCTTCCTCCCCCATTTATGTAACTGCTCATCCCCATGCTTTCGACCAATCAGTTATGGCCAGTCCATTTTGGCTGATAGTATACAAGAGTCTGTACATGCATGCTTCAGTGAAAGTGGATCAGTTGGCTAAGACATCATAGAGTTGTGCTAAATTTATTAACAGTGTCAGTAACACTCCTGAGGAAAAAAAAAACAAAACTTTTTCCCCCGAATTTTCTCCTAGTTTTTGTTAATGCCATAAGTCATGGGATGACACACTATTTTTTCCAAGTAGGAAAATTCAATATACTGTAGCTCCATTAAGCAATTAATAATTAACATACTTCAAATGGATTTTTGACAAAAATTAGTCTCAATCCTAAATTGTATGTGTCACATGTAAATGGTATGTAAACCATTTTTGAGTATGACAAATTCTTTGAAATCAGAAACACAACTTGTATACAAGTTTGACAACATTTAGTGTTGATTTGGACCCTGTAAATGATCGCATTTTGCGTCATTGAACCTTCTGTTCCTGTTAATGTTACTTTGATTTGAATAAAAACAAAGTAAAGAGTAATCTGTGTCAGTTCATTTTGAGATTTAGTTCTGTCTGTCTGTCTCTCTGTGTGTGAGTGTGTGGAGCAAGAGGATACATGAAGTTTAAAAACAAAAACAATGAATGTTTTTGTTTATTCTTATCAGCTGAAGTATCTTGATTTTGGGTAGCACCAAACTGGGAACTAACACACATACCCACATTATGATTAAGCATTCACAACCTCATGAATGAGGGGAGTCAGGTTACCTCATGGGTTAGAGCATTGGACATGGAGGTTGCGGGTTCAAAACTCGGGAGAAAATTTTGTCCTTCTTTTTTCCTTGTTTCCCCCATATTTAGAATAGTCGTCGTGGTGAATAAAGGCATAAAACAATGAAAACACCCGCCTGCTCGACCACCCACATCAATGAACCCAGTTTTCCGGTTTGGTGAACCCAATTTTATACACTCGGCACTCTAAAAATAGCATGAACCCACTTGTATAAAATGAACCCACTTTTTCCTACGTCTGTCGTGAGGTGGCAAAAAACATTTTTGTAAATCTCTGGTAATGGTTGTTATTAGCAAGTCACAATGAAAGAGTGTGTCAAGCGTTGGAGCCCTAGGAGGTACAGAACTGGTGGAACCCATTTGTGCATATTATGGCAGGTTACCCACTTGTGCGGTTTTGAACGTATGTGTGTGTGTGTGTGTGTGTGTGTGTGTGACAGTGTGTGTAAGTAACAGTGTGTGTGTGTGTATGTGTGTGTGTGACAGTGTGTGTAAGTAACAGTGTGTGTGTGTGTGTGTGTGGTGTGTATGTGTGTGACAGTGTGTGTAAGTAACAGTGTGTGTGTGTGTGTGTGTGTGTGTGTGTGTGACAGTGTGTGTAAGTAACAGTGTGTGTGTGGTGTGTGTGTGTGTGTGTGTGACAGTGTGTGTAAGTAACAGTGTGTGTGTGTGTGTGTGTGTGTGTGTGTGTGTGTGTGTGTGTGTGTGTGTGTGTGTGACAGTGTGTGTAAGTAACAGTGTGTGTGTGTGTGTGTGTGTGTGTGTGTGTGTGTGTGTGTGTGTGTGTGTGACAGTGTGTGTAAGTAACAGTGTGTGTGTGTGTGTGTGTGTGTGTGTGTAAGTAACAGTGTGTGTGTGTGTGTGTGTGTGTGACAGTGTGTGTAAGTAACAGTGTGTGTGGTGTGTGTGTAAGTAACAGTGTGTGTGTGTGTGTGTGTGTGTGTG
>JACVVK020000359.1:0-35000 GCA_018292915.2 Batillaria attramentaria
GCATCTCTCTCTCTCTCTCTCTCTCTGTGTGTGTGTGTGTGTGTGTGTGTGTGTGTGTGTGTGTGTGTGTGTGTGTGTGTGTGTGTGTGTGTGTGTGTGTGCGGATGCACAATGTGATGCATGTGTCGTGTTTCGTCGGCAGTTACTCAGTAACAGGTAAGGATCGGGAGCAGACAGACTGGACAGCTACAAATAATTTATAATCGCGTATTTGCGTTTTTTCTACCTTAGTCGGCTTCCTGCTTTGGAATAGGGATATGCCACGATGTATCGTCTGCTTAGCAACCGTGACACTCACACCTTGTCAAGCTGCCAACGCATCCCTCCTATATGATCCAGTCAATTTCCGGGCGAGGCATTGTTAAACCTTAAACAAATTGCTTCAAATTCAAACTCAAATGTTTTGAGTTGTTTAAGTATTTTTCTTACACATATCAAAACTTTACCAAATTCGGCTGGGGCAAAATTTGTTTTTTTGGGTCTTAAAAATGGCAGCCGAGTTGAAATTGGACGAAAGTATGAACTGACTGTTTTGACCACCTGTGGCAAATATTTACCACAGTTATGGTCTAAAAATAAAAATGAGCATCATACTAGTTTGCTATTTACTTTTGACAAGAAAAAAAGAAGTAGAAATGTAACAAAATGATAATGCAGCAAGAAAATTCGTAAATTATCACAGATGATTTAAACTTTCGCCGCACATTCACTTAACTTTTCTTCAACATGAAATGTACAACATCAAAATACTGAATGCAGTCTGATTCCGCCATGTATTAAGCATACAAAACAATCTTTTCATGGATTCAAAACATACTTTTCAAGATTGTTCTGACTCATTACCCTTCCCACCCCCCAACCTCACTACCGTCCGGTGATTCCTATTCAAAGTACACACAGTTACACCAGACTGCTTTCATACATGCTGGTACATTCCGTGCTTCTTTCAATTGATGTACCAGTCAAACAGTGCTTTGCAAAACTTTATAGAGGCAACAGAATAGTAGTCGTGGATTCTTGCACATCTGTTCTAGCCTCAGCAGAGCTCTTTGTCATCGTCATCATCATCTTCTTCACCGTCTTGCTTCCAGGGCGCAGAATTTACACAGCTCTCTCCCGACAATGACCGCATGCTGCAGTACACACCAGTCCATGTTTCCGGCATGCACACTGTGATGTGGCACAATTTCCTTTACAGTTGCAGCGGATTACATTGAGCAGATTCTCCAGTGCAGCAGGCATATCACTTGGGACAGGCAACAGCATGCCTTTGTTAACCACCCAGCCCCAGTCTTCTGGGTTCAGTTGCAGATGTTGATCAAGATGTTTCCATACTTGCACCTGGTGGTATGCGCGGAAACAGTGGAATTTTGCTGATGATGAAGATGGAGGGAGGGAACTTGGATGGGCGTATTTTGCAGAAATAGCAATCTTCTGCATGTAGTTGACATATCTGAGGTGACCAAGACTGTCATCAGCTGTGCCGCCATACAACTCCACGATAGCTCTTTCTTCTGCTTCTCTGATTTCTTCATGGGTGCTTTGTTTTTCAAATACATCTGCCAGGTTCTGGAAGGATTTACCTGTAGCAGTCCGAGGATAACAAAATGTCCATTTTACATATAGACGCCCATTCACTCACTAATGGGGACCGGGCTGACATATTATGCTGCTGCAGCTGCTACGCTTGAAAGATCATGTGCAGACGTAAATCATGATTTAGTGAGATGGTCTAGCATCACAAAAATATTATTTTAAAGATACCCCTCCGCTTAAAATTGATCGCACTAAGAAAATGTCGGACATTTTCATTAATTCCTGTTTTTCAGGTACAGGTAAAGAAATCAGACAAAATTAATTTAAGCTTCAAGTAAAATAAAATTTCGCAAATGCCAATAAAAAAAAACAATAGACGCCACAGAAAATCTGTGAAATCCCTTTTATTTTAATTTTTTTTAAATTTAATTTTTGTTTGTTTTTCCTTCGGAACAAACGCCGTTAAGTTGGCCTTTTTTGGGACATTTTCACATTTAGGAATGCAGTTCAGTACTAGCAAAGTGCATGGAAATTATGTAGAGCACAACCTCAAGTCTATAGTAGTATGTGACTGAATTCATTTCAATTGTTATGAGGTATGTTAATCACACGGCAAACATGTTTTCAAGGTCAAGGTCACTGGTTTGTCTATTTACTCCGAAACATTTTACTTCATCGCTCAGAATAAGCATTTTGGTGCTGCTCACTTTTGTCCCCGTGATTTGATGAGTTCACAGCATCCTCAGAATAAAAATATGACAGCAAAATCTTCAGCGTGACCTTGACCTTTACTAGAGGTCACCAGAAAGGCATTCTTATCAATGCATATTGGTCAAATATTATGCTTTTGTTAAAGTTGTATTTACAAAATTTTCACCCAGTCTCTATGACCTTTACTCCCAAGGTCAAGGTCACCAAAGGTGTACACAAGAAATCTCCTCATACGAACATCGTTTGTGCTAATTTTGTTTTGCCTGGTGCTTGTGACTGCTTGTTCTTTTGCTTATTCTAACAGAGCGATGAAAAAAAATGTTTGGGAGTAAACAGACAAACCGATGACCTTGACCTTGTAGACATGTTTGCCGTGTGATTAACATACGTCATACTACTTGAAATGACTTGAGGTTGTGTTCTACATACTTTCCATCACACTTTGCCAGTAATGTATGCCAGTATTTTTCATCCGTAAATTTGAGAATGTCCCAAAAAAGGCAAAATAACGGCGTTTGTTCCCAAGGAAAAACACGTTGAAAATAAAAGAGATTTCACAGATTTGCTTTTATGTCTATTTTTTTATGTTTGCATTCACGTAATATTATTTTACTTGAAGTTTCATATTAAGTTTGTCTAATTTCTGTACCTGTACCTCAAAAAAGGAATTAATGAAAATGTCTGACATTTTGTGAGTGCGTTTAAATTTGAGGCAAAAAGGTACACTTCAAATAGTATTTTAGGGATGCTGGACCATTTCTTTAAAGCATGATGTGCGTCTGCACATGATCTGTCAAGCGTAGCAGCTGCAGCAGCGTAATATGTCAGCCCGGTCCCCATCAGTAAGAGAATTGGCGTCTATATGGAAAAAGGAAGATTTGATAACCGAGAGCCGCTACAGGCAAATCTGTTGTCATTTCGTTGGACCACCACAGGGCGTTTGGCCTAACATATCCAGTAGTCAAACTTGAAGTGTGTGCACAATACCTGCTGCAGCGGCGTCATTTGTAATCTTTGCTGTGTATAGTCAATTTTTGTACCCAACCACAATATGGATTCCCCTCATTACCACTCACAGCCAAAGGGACATAGTGGATGGGCTAGTAACACGTAAGTGCCAAGCCCCTCCTCTAAAAGTTGGTAAATAACAAAATACGCTGTGTACACTGTGGCCGTCATATCAGGCTACTTGGTAACCTACCCCCGTAGTGGTTAATGCTCTGTTTACTTAGAAAAAGGTATTTTAAGTCACCTATTTCAAGCAGTGAAGAGTTCATGAAATTTGATGTGGGATGCACGTTTTCCTTCTTCTGGGATCACTCTACTTTTCCCAGTATGTAAAACAATGACAAGTTAAAACTGGTTGCTGCTAGCAGCAAAATATAAACCTACCCCCCACGCAGCATGTAATGAAGGAAATGGAAAAAAAATGGGTAAAAATAATGACCGCTGTAAAGAAGACGTCCTTGTTTAGATTCACGGATATTTCTTAATACGACTAGTCATTGTCTTTTCCATCAAGACAAATTAAATGTATAAAAAGAAATTGAATCAACTGTAGCAATTATGGCAGGCTCTTTGGTAAGCACCGCTTTCAGCCCATATAGGGAACTGATAGCTTCAATTAACGGCCATCTATAAACAATGAATCTCTCATACAAGTTCCGGAAGATAATTCTGAAACACCGAGCATGTGCCCGAATATTTGCATCATATTATTCTTGTTTTCGCGGATACACCTTATCACAGCAACCGATCAAGTGTCCCTACTCCCATCATTACGCGTACTCAGCCATTATTAAACAAGTTGCACTTTCGATGGCTGTTTGTGACAAAAGTACAATAGAGATTTCAATGAACTTTTGATATGACACAACTGGGATACTATTCTACAGTGTGCACGGCTCTTTGGGAAAAACCGTTCACTACTCACAACGCAGCAAATACTTTAATAAGTACACCCCCAAAATATCGCTACCGAAAAAAAGTGCTCACTTGGATATCATATTCCATACTTACCTGCACATTCGGTGATAAGGGAACTTCATAACACCAAAGAAGCGTTTCCTGGCTAAATTGTTCAATGTTCGTAAATGTTTTCCGCGATACATGTCACCTGCAGTGACATGCCAAGTGCACAAGCATCAAATACAGTAGGTTTAAAGGGCCCTTTATCTCAACGGCCAAACTGATGGCCGCAATTATCCAGGAAGCATCATTCTGAGTGGTACGAAATTTCTGTATGTCAACAATGCATGTCTTGTCTAACAATAACCGTGTTTAGACCGGAATTCTGCGCATTTCTGTACCCGCAAACACGCATACTTTGTGCACACCCTCAAAAGCCCATTTATAGGGCTCATATAGAGAAAATGGCAAGATAAACGGTCACTTTTATAAAACTTTGCCCCAGCCGATTTTGGTAAAGTTTTTTTGTAAGTATAAGAATACCATCTAGAATAGGAATCAGCAGGTTTTAGCTTTGAAGCAATTTGTTTAAGCAGCTGAGCCAATTTTACTGGACCAATACAGTGTATAATCAGCTCTGCCTCCCCCACGTCAACCCACGAGTGACGTCATAGTGGCTAGATAAGGGTGAGACTGAACGCACTCGAGGGCGCAGAAACATTTCTGACACACCCGATCAAAACAGTGTTGAGGTTGGTGACAAAGTAGCACGGACTTCAGTCTTGTGTAAAGCGTTTTACTGTTCATTGTGTCGATCGCTGCTGGCAGCTGAAGTTGAGAAGAAATGATGAGATGTGATATAATGAGGAGATGCACAGTCGTTCTGCTGACCTTGCTGTCTGCCTTTAGTGGCTGTGCTGGTGAGTACTCTGGAGTAAAATATAGACAATTGTAATTGCGTCTCTTTCAGGTGGCCACCAAGAGGGTAGGTAGGTGTGAAAGGGTTTAACGCCTTTTCCCACCACATATAGGTAATATCAAAGACGAGACAACGAGAAAGGGGCCAGCACAAATACTTGGCCCCAGCCGGTGTACCAGGACAGAATCTACCCCGCAGGAACTGGCCTAGGCCCAAATCTACCCGGGTAGAAACTGGACTAGGCCAGAAGCTACACCGGGTTTAAACTGGCCTGGGCCAGTTCCTACCCCCCTCCCCCCCCCTTGACCCAGAATCTACCCCCTCCTGTTCTAGGCCAGTTTCTCTCCCTCTGGCCCCGAATGAAGTAACATCAGATTGACTATGCGTTTCTTTTTTAGAACAGTATGTATGTATTTGATTACACCAAAGACGGTCTTTCATTACACTTTGAAATAATAGTATTGCCTCTAAAAATGGTTCATGTAAGTTTTGTTCATGCTAGCACAAGAGCATATAAATGAATATTTACTTTGTCAAAATTATGTTTTCATGTACGCGTGCGCGCACACACACACACACACACACACACACACACAGAGACTGGAACTCACGACCCAAGCATTGAAATGGCCAGCAATAACCTACTTATCAGGCTTATTCATTATTTTTATTTATCATATATTCACATATTTGATTACCACTACACATCTCTGTATCTGCCCATGTCTCGCAAAACAGTATCCCATATAATTTCTCATTTGGTATTATCAATAAATTATTTTATCATATCCCTGTTGTATACTTGTGTTTTGCCAGAAAATGTAATGGGCAAGGATATTCATGTCGGATACGTTTTGTTAGAAATGTACAGGTAATAGCATTGAAGACTTACATTGATCATTTCGTCATGCTACTAGTACAGCCAAAGGTGCCGTTTTCTGATTTTATTATTATTATTTTTTTAGATATGGGTACACAGAAATATACACATTCTCATGGTTGGTCATCATGTATCTGTATCTGTAAACACATTTGATAATGGGATGCACTTCTATTAGGTACAGTGTACAGTTATGACAGAACAGTTAAACGCAGTGCTAACTGTTTGGTTGGATGGAGGGAGGGGAGGGGGAGGGGGGCTATCGGCTGTTGTGACATGTACTTTCACACACATTTACTCATGTTACAATGACACAATGCACACACGGCCATTCTCAATGCGATACTGACCTTACACACTTTAACTAGTTCTACCGTATGCATTTATGTGTACATGTACATGTATGTTTATATCGACAATCAAGCCAGGGTGATGACCACCCACATGTAGTAGCCAGTTGTTTAGCAGAGACATAGACAGATCGTTGCGTTAATGTGATGATTATTTGGTTTACTGATTATACAGTGACAAGGGACCAGTCATCTGGAAATCACTGGGTACACGAGCGTGTGAAAAATTAGTTCGCCCCGACATGGGGGTGGGTGTTTGGGGGTTTAACGTCCTTTTTCAAAGTGCAGCCCTCAGACCAAGCCAAATTTAACAAATTGAATAAATTATGATTTTCTTTTTTCAGTGAGGCTAGCTGGGTGGGTGTTTGGGAGCTTAGCGTCCTTTTCCACCACATACGGGTGATATCAAAGACGGGGCAACGATGAAATAGCCAGCACAAATATTTGGCCCCAGCCGGGATACGAACTCACGACCCGAGCATTAGAAGTCCAACCGTCTACCATTCGGCCACCCCGGCTCCCCGCCCCGACATGAGTAATGCAGGCCCATACTCGACGAATTATCGAAAGGATTAGAACAATCTGAGAGGTCCTCTTGAACAAGAGTTGCTGATATAAACTTTACAATGAAAGTTTTATATTACATGTACTTATATTACGTAACAATCGTACTGCACGGTACTGTTACATCAGTTCAGTACAGTCATACATTCCTCTGATTGTCTGCTGTTCAGGACTACTTTGCCGGGTCTGTTCATACTCGTCTGACGATCCCCACGCTAGCACGGACTGTATCTACAGCCCTGCGCTTATCACTGGTCCCAACAGTCAGATCCACTGTAACAGATCGTGCTTCACACAGGAGAACTTCAATCTCGGTGCGTATGCTCTGTGTGTGTGTGTGTGTGTGTGTGTGTGTGTGTGTGTGTGTGTGTGTGTGTGTGTGTGTGTGTGTGTCCGAGAGAGAGAGAGAGAGAGATTTCGTTCTTTTGTGTAGTATTACTTCATTCAAGTTAGTTATATTAAGTAGCAGCAACGGGATGTTCTAAAACTGACTATTACGTCAAAACATCAACCGTTGGAAAAAGATCTCTCTCTCTCTCTCTCTCTCTCTCTCTGAGTCAGTAAATGTAACAAGAAAGAAACCAGAGCATTGTTTCTGAACAATTGTTCTCTTCAGCTCTAGTTTTCTTATTAACTGATGTGGAAATTTCCGTTTCCAAGCTCAGTCGTAAGAAAATGCAATAGACCCATTGAATTTAATAATAACAATCATCATCATCGTCGTCGTCGTTGTCGTCATCATCATCAGAGTCGTCATCATCACTATGATTTAATGTCCCACATGCGGAAACTTTACTTTGACACTTCATTATGCAAAAGCAATGTAAATATCACACTGAACTTCATAAAACACAAGTGATCAGCGTATGTAAGCATTGCAACACGGCAGCATTCAGCAGACTACTAATCGGAAATACTGTACGTCAGTTATTCCTTGTGATTTGGGTACAAAATAGCATTGGGAATGAAGGAATACTTCATTCTTCAAGGTTTACTTCAGGGAATACTTCAGGGTTTTACGATGTATTCTGTACCTTTTGCCTGACGAAAGAGTAACGAAGTCTGGGTTTAAGGGTTCATCTTGAGTATTGTCTGTTCCAGAGAGCCGGCAAATCGTATCGTACATGCGGACATGCAGCGCAAAGCCCGACACTGGTTACTGTGTTGATGATACCTGGTCAAAGGTCTGCTATGACTCTTGTCGCACGGATTTCTGTAACGACTTCTCCAAACCATTACACGAAGTATACCCGACACAGAATAAAGAAAACCCGGACGTTAATTACTATCCCAGTGGTAATGCAGCCAGCCATCTGCGCGGTATTCAAAGTTTCTGTGGGTCGTGTTTGATTGCAGTTGGAGCTTTTCTGCTGATCACCAGATACGCTGTAGAATAACCAGCTACATGTATACAGATCAAATGAAGTGTGAAAACTGCTTCAGTTTCGTTGTTGTTGTTTCGTTTATTTTTTTTTTTTATTAAAGGACAGATGGGGGTGGGGGTGCGGGGTGGAAGGAGGAAGTAACATCAGAAGCATTGTGAAGAATAAAAATCCCATCGAAATTTTCCAGTTATTAATGTGGCAAACATGATGGTCGTCACTCCTTCACAACAGTGTCAGTTCTTTGTCGACTAAATATGAAATCTCTCATGTCATGCCCAACTATTTTCTGTCTTTCTTTTCATTGTATCTGTTGTCCATTACGAGCCCTGAACATATTTTTGTACGTGTATAGTATGTTTCGGACTGCATAACTGAACTGCCCGTCATGTCCTGATTTTCTGCAGCCATAGTCATGTGTGTGTGTGTGTGTGTGTGTGTGTGTGTGTGTGTGTGTGTGTGTGTGTGTGTGTGTGTGTGTGTGTGTGTGTGTGTGTGTGTGTGTGTGTTCCGATATGCATGCAAAGATAGCCGGCTAAGGTACCATACATGTACATAGACACAGTGTTTTCGTCAAGAGTCATATCAATTTATAAGTAGACATTATGATGATTCAAACATTTTTACGGTGCTCAGTTTATTTGTGTCCACTTTATGACGAGCAGAATAAAGGAATCATGTATTTGTAATAAAACAATGAGCAAATTAACGGCGATCACTGATTCTCTCTCTCTCTCTCTCTCTCTCTCTCTCTCTCGCTCTCTCTCCCAACGTTTAAAGTGTGTACAGAAAGCCGTAGGGTTGCAACTGCAATGAAACGAGGAAAACACGGTAATGTTTTTTTGTACAAATCCACAACTTAGTTTTGTCAAATTGAGCTGTGCTGGTACATGGTAAGTGCAAAAAAGCGTATGTGTCTTATCGCGATCATGATCGATTTAACGTTCATTAAAACTCAGTTTAACTGGCAATGTATGTCAGTCTTGCGAATTAAACCAGCTACGCGTAAGAATGTCGACGGTTCTGTCACATTATGGTCTCAAGTTTGCACCGCACCAGAAATAGCTTTTGTTGTTGTTGGGGTTTTTGTTGTTGTTGTTGTTGTTGTTTTGTTTGGGGAGGTGGGGGGTTGGTTGTTGTTTTTTTTTACGGTCACAATTGTTTTTACATGACAACACATTTTTCTCCAGCTTCATCCATTTTCTTCCCGTATTCCTCCACTTCCTGCAGGTAGGACAAGGGAGGCCATCTGTTTTCATTCACGTGTCGCCGGTTTTCGCCGGTCAGGACAGAGAACTCCTCCCTCTTCTCAAACGCTATGTAGTTGGTGGAGATGAAATGTAGGCACCAGTTGGACAGCTGTTTGGCGTTGTACGCCTGAAAGCACAATCAATCAATCAATGAACCAACCAATCAATTAATCAATCAATATATCAACCCATCAGTGAATCAATCAATCAATATAGAACATTTCCTATCCACAAACCTATCCACCAAAACAGGAGATGTAACTCATTCCTATCATCCGGTTCGTGAATATCTGTGATCAGCAGAAGCCCCACCAGCAAACGACTGAGGCGGAAAAAACTTATCTCTGATTTAAACATGGAGCCCTGTTCACCTAAAAAGCGGGGAGCCGGGATGGCCGAATGGTAGAGCGTTGGACTCTCAAAGCTCGGGTCGTGAGTTCGAATCCCGGTTGGGGCCAAATATTTGTGCTGGCCTTTTTCTCGTTGTCCTGTCTTTGATATCACCCTCACGTGGTGGAAAAGGACGAACACCCACCCCACCCCATTCAATTTAATATCTTATTCTGCTGTAATGAATGTACAGTGTATTCATTTTCAAGTGCGCTCGATCGGTAATAGCTAGAACTGCGTACCTGAGCAGTGTTCAGCAACCCAATGACGTCAATGCTGGATTTTTCGATATTTTTGGAGCAGCTTCTGTCCACTTCTTTCGTGATATATAATTCACACAGGTTGCACAAGCGCGGCACACAGTATTCGTCTGCCAATACCAGTATTCCCACTCCATCGCCGTCTTCAATGGGAGCGTGGTCAGTGTACAGGTACTCAAGAAGAGCCAAGAAATTGTCCACGGGTGTGTCTGGAATGTTGATCTGTAACAGCCGATGTCAGAAATGTTAAGTGCTTCATCCACAATGCCAGACTTAACATAAAATCATTCAAATAAATGAAGGAATTCAACTTTGAAATTGAAAAAGGAGGCACTGATGAATTCATTCTTACGCTTTGTAAGAACAGATAAAGGATTCCAACTGGTCGGAGAACTGATGAAAAATAAATCTTGGTCAGACAGGACTTATTCAAAATTAGACTCTGAAGTTGTCATTCGACTTTTTTACTCAATAGATCTCAGTTATCTTAATTACCTCCACAGTCTTCTGGTCATTGCCCTCCATGAAGCGACCAGAAAACATGGCTCCCATGACGTCACTGCGGGCAGAGAGAACTACACGATGGCCGTAAACTTTGGAACCTTGACACACACACACATGGGAAGCGGATTATCGTCAAGAAAGACATTTGATTCATTCTTTGGAGGAAAGTGAATAGCAATTGCTGGGTCACCGAATGGAAATGCACGCGATTCAACAAATTAAAGAGCATGATCACAGCTACAGTATTGTTCCTGCCGTGTAAAACGAGTTTGTGTTACAGCCGAGTCAAACTTTGTTAAACACTTTGAAGAAGCTTTTTTCCCTTCAAAATTTCTTGGCGGTAAAAAACGGCAATGTACTTGAATGTACCAGCCTATTTAAGAAATGCGGTCACCTTGAACATTGAAAATGACGTCAGCGTATTCCGGCTGATTGAGGTAGAGCTGCTTCATCATGGCGCCAGTTTCATCGTTGAGGAAAGTTCCGATGCTTGGGTTAAGGAACTCCTCGTCATTCTGCACGTTTACACAGATCGTCTCGAGCTGCGGCAGTTGAACAGGCGAGCCACGCGAATCACGTCAGTGACTTCATCTTCAGGCGTGTTTTCTGAGAGTCCTGGGGACTCCTAGAAAGAAAGGAAAGAATCACCTAATTGAGAGATATGGAAAAAGTAGTATTTTGTGCGAACTCAGCCAATACAAGTACATGATGTGTTTTCACAGTCAGAGTTGGACGAACGGTCAAAAGACTTGCTACTATTGCGATTCCAGATCGAGAAAAAAAAAATCGGCTTTGGTTAGTCATAACATTCAAGTTGTTCAAATCTGTGCCATCGCTACGGAATGACAAAAGTAAACATTACCAGTATACAGAAATTCCAGGACACGGAGAAAAGTGGTGGCCTTGATATCTTCACTGAGAACGACCGTTGTCTGTCGCTGTGGCGTCTCTTTCTTTGGGTCGTGGTCGTCGTAGACAGAAGCTATACCTTCCACACCGCCTGAGTTCAAAAGCTGCCGACTGAAGCTCTCTATCGCATTCATCTGGCGCTGCTGCTTCGTCTAGAGAGTAATAACACGTAGACAAAGAATAGCAGGCCATAATTTGTGTTCGTCACACATTCTGATTAACATTTGGGGGAATTTAGCTTGGGCCGCCCTAAATGAAAAAGCTCTACGAAAACGAAATGGTGGTCCGGACGATATAACGTGCAGTCACTTCACGATGTGCACAACGTTTGCGCTAGAAATTCTGAATAAAATTCTGAGAACAGCAAACCAAATCAAGACGTCAAGACTGGCAGCTGGTATTCACACATTGCAGTCTGTAAGTCACAGTTTTCAGCCAAATTAGAGATTTATTTTGTTTGTTCGTTAGTGTGTGTGTGTGTGTGTGTGTGGCGTCTGGTTCCTGTCAGGCGTCATACGAGCAGAATTTCTTTTACTGTGTGTCAAGTTTTCTGTTGAGTTTCGCTTACCATTCGGCTATCCCCATTCCCGCTCTCTCTTTTAAATAATACTAATAATGAGTATTGTATAGGCGCTTTACTCAATTTCCTCAATCGGCTCAAAGCGCCGCGAACTGAACCCAACACGCACGCTCACGTGAATCACACGCATTCTCTCACACACTTGACATAAACACATTACAATCACGTGGTGCGAAGGGTCAGCTCAGCTATTTAAATTTCGGGATTTAGAATTGCATTTATTTTTTCAAATTTGGTGGGCTGAACATTTCCAAAGCAGAGGGGGAGGAAGCCGGAGTACCCGGAGAGAACCCCCGACGATCGGCCCGAATGAACGGTGTCACATACGAGAAGGAAAAATTCTTTGCCCCGAGTGGGACTCGAACCCCTGACCTATCGCATTGGTGACAGGTCTCTTAACCACTAGACCACCGACCGCCCCAAATGAAGTATAATTTAAAGACAAAAGTGCACTCTCCGCTTCATACGGCATACGGGTAACATGCGTGTGTGTAAGTTGGCGAATTTCTCAGCACCGTTAAAAACCAGCAGTTTCACCAACATCATCTCTCTCTCTACAACTTGGTGTTAGAGGGACTAAGGAACAAAACCCATGGCCTTGTTCATGACAGAAACAGAAACACTGTCTCGGATGTAACAGACGAGACGATTTGGGATCAGGCGGACAGTCGATCATGCCAAGTTTTGGATATCATGTTATTTTAGTCTCATCTGCCCCTCCCGTCGCTTACATTCGTTGAGTGTTGTGAGGATCTTAGAAGACCCTGCCCTTATGCAGTGAAAATGGGCAAACCCCCGAAGCAAAGTATACCAAGAAAGAAAGGAAGAAAGAAAAAATGAAGGACACACGGACGGACGGACGGACGGACGGGCGGGCAGGCAGACAGGCAGACAGACAGACAGACACTGAGACACACAGAGTCTGACGGGAGAAAAACATTCCTCGGAAAGGAAAACTCAATTCCTCAATTCCTCAAGAATGGGGGGGGGGGGGGGAGAGATTCCTCATGGATACCTCATGTGCGTACGTAGCGTCAGTGAAAGTGACCCCCGGCCAGCATTAGATACACTGGTAGTTCACTGCATCTTACACGACTTAAACATAACAGTACGTAAAAGTTGTGACTTGTTGATCTGGGATCGTGCTCCAACTATACTGACGTTAGTTTGCACTTGGGGTTGAGTCAGTGGGGTGAGGGTGTGGGTTGCTCGCATATGCCAAAAAAGACCCATGACGTTGAGCGACCTGACCACCGCCTGGTAAGTTCATGAATAACCAATGGTACATGTATTTAGATGGCATGTGTTTCGCTGGTTTGTACCTAACAGGTTTGGGATACTAAGAATAAAATGCAACATCTGGACTGAGTGACAATACAGTTACGCATTTCAGCTGTCCACCGTCGTGTTAACTCTGCACTCGAGTAAAGCCACCTTCGTTGCAACTGCAACGCACCAGAATCAGCCAAGGGACCAACCAATCAAACCAGCCAAAGAAGATTCAATTCAATTCAATTCAATTCAATATAACTTTATTGTCTGTCGATGGCAGAAAATTTTCTTCTGGCTCACACACACACACACACACACACACACACACACACACACACACACACACACACACACACACACACACACACACACACACACACATTAATTTATCTAGACATATAAATCCATACATATTAAACACAGATCCTAAAGTAATGTGTGATGTCCAAGTCTAATACTATGCAACTAAACTAAGAAATCTAAACTAAAAGATGGCACGGCATAGCGGACATGACACAGCTGAGTAGTAAGCCCAGTTTTGAAAATCTCAACAAATAAAATCTATACATACTGGGGACGGGCAGTAAACACAGTCATGAGTTTAAAATAGATACTGCTGAGGGAATGAAAGATTTCTTATACGATCAACGACAATGAATAAAACAATCGTCCTCGCTGTACCCCCACGGTTTGTGCTTCGAAGGGAAGCAACTATCCTCAGGCAGCAAAACTATTTTCCCTGCAATGGCAGCATTGGTCTCCCTTACAATTATGTGGCGTCATCATAATTATGTGGTATGTTTGGGGATTGTCAGTTAGGGGTTATCCTCAATGACCAGTTGTTGTAAAGGTACCTTGCCTCTTACACGCGTTTTACTACGTGCATCATGCATTTGTTTTGTATTCGAAATGTTACAGTGGCTTCGAGATACCTGAATAGGCGGACCCGGCGGAGTCGGACTCAACTGACTGATTCAGTCAATCGCCGCGCTAAATATTTCAGTCATGTCATCTGAACCAAAGATTATTGTCAGCAACAAAGATTGGCTGGTCCACAAAATGCACCCCCCCCCCCCCCCCGCCACACACACAGAGTACTCTGTAAATGTGTAATCTGAGTGTACTAGCTTCTATTCTGCATGATCAGCGCAGTCTTGTCAGTTCTGAGGCGCTCCCGTCCATTCAGTCGCCAATGGCGGGAAAAACTTTCATGTGCATATGCATTTAGTCATGCGCAGATGCGTCAAGTAGCCTAGCTACCGCGCGCATGTCTGTGATGTAACAGTGTCGTCTGCTTCTTTTTCCAAATCACTGTGCGAGAGGAGGGAGTTTCAAAGTGTAGTCGGCAGTCAAGAGAAACTACAAGCGGAAGCGATGTTAGGATAAATCGTGAGTATTTTCGGTTGAAACATTTAGTTTGGTTCGAGTGCCCTGCCGGTTTCACACCAATGGTCTTTTCCTCGATCTGTAGCTCTTTCTTTGCGACTTTATTCGCAGCCGGACAGCTTCAAAGGAGAACACAGCCTGCATTTTTACATGAGATCAGTGAGTCGGTGATAATACCGACATCGGGGTCGATTCCGCGGCGTGAGAGGGAGGGTAAAATAAAGGGAGAGAGAGCGAGAGTACCTGTTGTGCTTTGTAGGCATTGCCGTAGAAACATGAGTGACCTAAACATGTTTATTATTCAATTGCAATTTCAGAAACCGAGTCAGTATTTAAGGGAGACTACGTGCTTCCCACAACCTGACCAGCACACAGCAAAATGAACAAACTGGTAAGGACAGCATCAGTCGCTGCGGATATTAGAATTATTAGTAATCTTTAATTGACTGAAAGTAGATATTTGTGTGTGTGTGTGTGTGTGTGTGTGTGTGTGTGTGTGTGTGTGTGTGTGTGTGTGTGTCTGTGTGTGTGTTGTGTGAATTCATTTTGTCTAGTATTTATGTGAAGAGGAAATGTCGAAAATGTCATCGTTCACCGAGGCATTAAGCTCCTTTTTCGAAGGGATTTGAGAGGTGTGTGTGTGGGGGGGGGGGGGGGGGGGGCTTGACGCATAGGAGTGCAGTATAATTATACCTGAACCAGAAATTTCTCAGTTCAGATACATTATGTCAGCCTGAATGAGAGTCCCATTGAAAGAGGGTCCTGGAGAAATAAGGCCAAGTATGACAGCTGGATTTAAGATTTAGACGATTTAGATTTGTACTGCAGCTACTGACAGCTTTCGTATTTCTGCCAGGCGGTACCCGATTTTGACAGACTGAATCTTCCTGACTCCATAGAAGAGTTCTTCACAAAAGAGGAATATGCAAATATCTGTCCGTATGAAAGAAAACGCCTTCAGAACATGAGGAGGAATTATGAAATGATGATATATGTTGGTAAGCCTGCCACTGATCGGTTTGTTGTTACTGTCACAGTTTATCGTTCATGTCGAATTTTTTCCCTACAGTTGATGTTGGTAATTTCTAATCTTGCAGTATGGGTGGGTAGGTGTTTGGGAGTTTAACGTTCTTTTCCACCACGTATGGGTGATATCAAGGACGGGTCCACACAAATATTTGAACCCAACCGGGATTCGAACTCATGTCCCGCTCTTGCAGTACATGTACTTTAATATGATTAGGTGCGCAACGAGAGAGTGGATTCATCTGTTCAATTTTAATTGATTTCTAGCATTTAATTATTCATAGGCCTCCCAGCCATCAAGCCAGACTTCATGCAGCCTAATCGAAGTAGGAGACGAAAGCGAGCAGAGGAAGAAGCCTTCAGCACAAACAGCGACAATGACGATGAGTGGCTTCCCAGTTCCAAACGGAGAGCTGGTAAAACCATTAATTGCTGTTACACTGACTTACAAGTTTGCAGGTTACATTTCACAGTGTTAATGAGTTAATATTCTGAATGGTTAAATACTAATCAGTGTTTTGATAGAACTGCTGTTTATTTTGGCAGGACGTACGGCATGGAGACCGCCATTTCAGACTGCCTCAAAACCGGCTCAGACAAAATCACAGAAAGATCAAAAGGTACATAATAATTCTCTCTCTCTCTCTCTCTCTCTCTCTCTCTCTCTCTCTCTCTCTCTCACACACACACACTGAAGATGGTTTCGTGGCCAGTGATAAACCCTTTATCGTGACATCGTGGGAAAAGATAACATCTAGAAATTGTATGTGTCTTTGTTGTGACCTTTTAGTTTGTCCAGGCCAAGACACAAGACAAGAGGAAGCGGAAGCCGAAAAAGAAAGATGAAGTGCGTGTGTATACTTTCCGGAAGAGAAAGGAAACAAACTACATGAAGCTTGAAGTACCTGATGATGACGAGTTCCTGTGTAAGATAACACAAAAACCCACCATGACGACTAAAATTATGGCCCAAAAGCAACAAAACAAAAACAACACCTAAACACTGTCTTTCCGTCATTTTGAGCAGTCCCTTCCTCAGTATCTCTCCGACAAGCTTACCACTTATGAACCATCTCGTACTCTCCGCTCCTCATCAGAAAAGCTCCTAAAAGTTCCCAAGTTCAATCTCAAAACTTTTCGGTGAGCGCTCTTTCAGTTTCTGTGCCCTCCAGGAATGGAATTCTCTGCCTCCCTCCCTTAGGAACACCCAGGCCCTCCCACAGTTTAAGTCAAAACAAAAGACTTACCTATTCAAGACAGCATATGATCTGTAGCATCACTACCCCTCCTGACAGCCCCCCCCCCCCCCCCCCCGCACACATACTTAGTGTTTCATGTTTCATGTATGCGTGAGAATGTGTGTGTGTGTAGCGCACTGAGTGTTCTATGAGCAGACTGTTAGCGCTTTATAAGATCTATTATTATTATTATTATTAAACCAAACAGCAAACTTTTTTAATTAAGAATGGGATAACTATGGGGGAAAAGATTTTTGAAAACGTACACAGAAGGTATAATTTATGGTGAGATATATCTCTGAGAGATGTACTATAAATGTAATTTAGTGATTAAGGGAAGGCTAGGGGATTTTTTTTTTCAGACTGCGAGGAATGCAATCAAGAACACAGCGGAGACTGCCCAGTACACGGGGCCCTTCTCCTTGTTGATGATATTCCTGTAAGTATGGATATCATGCCGCCACATCTGTACATATCGTAAAATGTATAGAGCATAGAGTTTTCACAGTGAGGTGCCCCCGATAACGGAAAATACACCACACGCGCTTGTGAGTTGGAAAAATTATTACACCACGTCCGTACCTGAGTTTGTTTGATTTGAACACTGACATCAGCACTCCAAAATTTTAATGCTTCACGTGGCATCTGTGATTCCTTCTTCTTCTTCCTGATACACCACAGTCAACATTTTGATTGTTATTGGCGTTTTGAGGAAGTGCACAAGAAAAGGGAAGTGGATGGGGATTAGCA
Source organism: Batillaria attramentaria (assembly GCA_018292915.2). Taxonomy (NCBI): domain Eukaryota; kingdom Metazoa; phylum Mollusca; class Gastropoda; family Batillariidae; genus Batillaria; species Batillaria attramentaria. Next base: position 17,816 of record JACVVK020000359.1, read on the forward strand.
TGAACTTGATACTTTCGCTTTGGACCGTACGAGGGGGCACGTGTTGTCGACCCGGACAAAGCTCATGCCTCGGGATACTGTTGGCAGGTGATGACAGACTTTTTTCTGGGGTGTCCATATTATTTTCTTATTATTACTTTGTCTGTTTCTTTTTTCAACGTTTCCTTGTGATTTTGTTGCTGCTGCTGCTTTCCTTTTAGAATTTACCTCGCAGTAAACATGCAAGGTATGAGTACAATGTGTACAAACACCTAGGTGCTTGAAAAGTTCACTGTTGTCCCACTAGTAATTGCGATCGCTCTTCAATTTCGCAAAAAGTGTAATAATTGTAGGTTTAAAATGGCTCCGCTTTTTCACTGTTCGCAGGAACGGGCTCAAAGGAAACTTGTGTCCCACCCGCCGAGAGATAAAACAGTGACCAGTGGCAGCATGGGGAGGATCATGATACCATTTACTCACCGACGATCAGTGAAAGTCAATAACCAAGAACGGACATACTCATGCAAACAGTGCAGTGCTAGTTTCGTAGAGCTAAGTAGTTTGAAAATCCACTGTAAACACACACATGGAGGGTACGCGTCAAGCGATTACAATCATAAGCGCGAATGTAGCGGTACAGGGGAGAAAACTAGTGTACAGACAGATGGCAGTCGGTCACGGTCGGGACGTCAGGAGATTTTGACTCTTGCTAATGATAAACCGTATCAGTGTGAACGTGATGCTCGTTTTACTGAGTCATGTAAGCTAGAAAAACATACGCGGGTTCATGTGTGTAAACAGTGTGATGCTCGTTTCACTACGTCAGGCAACTTGAAAACACACATGCGGATTCATACAGGTGAGCGGCCCTATGTGTGTAAACAGTGTGATGCTCGTTTCACTACGTCAGGCGACTTGAAAACACACATGCGGATTCATACAGGTGAGCGGCCTTATGTGTGTAAACAGTGTGATGCTCGTTTCACTCAGTCAGGCCCCTTGAAAACACACATGCGGATTCATACAGGTGACCGGCCCTATGTGTGTAAACAGTGTGATGCTCGTTTCACTACGTCAGGCCCCTTGAAAACACACATGCGGATTCATACAGGTGAGCGGCCCTATGTGTGTAAACAGTGTGATGCTCGTTTCACTCAGTCAGGCGACTTGAAAACACACATGCGGATTCATACAGGTGACCGGCCCTATGTGTGTAAACAGTGTGATGCTCGTTTCACTGAGTCAGGCCCCTTGAAAACACACATGCGGATTCATACAGGTGAGCGGCCCTATGTGTGTAAACAGTGTGATGCTCGTTTCACTACGTCAGGCGACTTGAAAACACACATGCGGATTCAATTCATACAGGTGAGCGGCCTTATGTGTGTAAACAGTGTGATGCTCGTTTCACTCAGTCAGGCCCCTTGAAAACACACATGCGGATTCATACAGGTGACCGGCCCTATGTGTGTAAACAGTGTGATGCTCGTTTCACTGAGTCAGGCCCCTTGAAAACACACATGCGGATTCATACAGGTGACCGGCCCTATGTGTGTAAACAGTGTGATGCTCGTTTCACTCAGTCAGGCGACTTGAAAACACACATGCGGATTCATACAGGTGACCGGCCCTATGTGTGTAAACAGTGTGATGCTCGTTTCACTCTGTCAGGCAACTTGGAAAAACACATGCGGATTCATACAGGTGACCGGCCCTATGTGTGTAAACAGTGTGATGCTCGTTTCACTGAGTCAGGCCCCTTGAAAACACACATGCGGATTCATACAGGTGACCGGCCCTATGTGTGTAAACAGTGTGATGCTCGTTTCTCTCAGTCAGGCCCCTTGAAAACACACATGCGGATTCATACAGGTGACCGGCCCTATGTGTGTAAACAGTGTGATGCTCGTTTCACTGAGTCAGGCCCCTTGAAAACACACATGCGGATTCATACAGGTGACCGGCCCTATGTGTGTAAACAGTGTGATGCTCGTTTCACTCAGTCAGGCCCCTTGAAAACACACATGCGGATTCATACAGGTGACCGGCCCTATGTGTGTAAACAGTGTGATGCTCGTTTCACTGAGTCAGGCCCCTTGAAAACACACATGCGGATTCATACAGGTGACCGGCCCTATGTGTGTAAACAGTGTGGTGCTCGTTTCACTCAGTCAGGCAACTTGACAACACACATGCGGATTCATACAGGTGACCGGCCCTATGTGTGTAAACAGTGTGATGCTCGTTTCACTACGTCAGGCCACTTGAAAACACACATGCGGATTCATACAGGTGAGCGGCCCTATGTGTGTAAACAGTGTGATGCTCGTTTCACTCAGTCAGGCCCCTTGAAAACACACATGCGGATTCATACAGGTGACCGGCCCTATGTGTGTAAACAGTGTGATGCTCGTTTCACTGAGTCAGGCCCCTTGAAAACACACATGCGGATTCATACAGGTGACCAGCCCTATGTGTGTAAACAGTGTGATGCTCGTTTCGCTCAGTCAGGCGACTTGAAAAGACACATGCGGATTCATACAGGTGAGCGGCCCTATGTGTGTAAACAGTGTGATGCTCGTTTCACTACGTCAGGCCCCTTGAAAATACACATGCGGATTCATACAGGTGAGCGGCCCTATGTGTGTAAACAGTGTGATGCTCGTTTCACTCAGTCAGGCGACTTGAAAACACACATGCGGATTCATACAGGTGAGCGGCCCTATGTGTGTAAACAGTGTGATGCTCGTTTCACTCAGTCAGGCCACTTGGAAAAACACATGCGGATTCATACAGGTGAGCGGCCCTATGTGTGTAAACAGTGTGATGCTCGTTTCACTCAGTCAGGCCCCTTGAAAACACACATGCGGATTCATACAGGTGAGCGGCCCTATGTGTGTAAACAGTGTGATGCTCGTTTCACTCAGTCAGGCCACTTGGAAAAACACATGCGGATTCATGCCAGTAACGAACGTGATGAATTGTAACAGGGCGATGTTTGAAGTCAACTTCTGCAAATCATTTATCGTCGTCGTCGTTGCTGTTGTGTTGTTGTTGCTGTTGTTGTTGTTGTTGTGCAGTTGCTTCTCTTATTCAGTAAACATTGTATAGATCTAGACAACTTGATAAAATGTTGTTGAATTTACTGCGCTCAGTAGCAATTTTCGGTGAGCAGAAACAAGACTGTGACGTTTCTTTGGACGGTGCGTCCTTTTACGTAGACAGTGACGTAACCAGTCTGTATCGTGAACGCCGGCTGACATCCGCGCTATGTTGATGCATTCTTTTTGGCGGGAAAAGTACGAAATTCAGTTTGTAGACGTGTGTGTGTGTGTGTGTGTGTGTGTGTGTGTGTGTGTGTGTGTGTGTGTGTGTGCGTGCGTACAAGCGCGCCGTGTGTGTGTGTGTGTGTCCGATGAGGGTAGAATCGCTACGCTACTGCAGGTCTCCCCCCCCCCCCCCCCACCAACGCAACTATGGTAATATAAAGGACAGGTGTCTCCCGCCCCAACCCTCTTCACCCCCCTCCCCCCCCTCTCTCTCTCTCTCTCTCTCTGTTGGTGCGGGTTTCACCAACGAAGTCACTTCGTTTGAGAATACAGAATTACAGTTCTTACGATCTTTTTTTTTTCTTTTCTGTTGTTCTTGTTGCTGCTGCTGTTTTTGTCATCTTTCATTCTGCTTGCATGCATGCTTTCGGTACATTGGTGAAAACCTTTTGAGGGTACCACTGTAACATTTCATTTCGTGTTTTCTTTGACTGTTAAACTGGTGTATTTAAAAGCAAATTTTCAGTGGTTGGTAGTATTTATACTGATAAATGGCAACACCACCAAACAAGGTGCGTGAAATAAAGTGATTAATTGGTACCGTTTATAATGGTGTGTGTGTGTGTGTCTGTGTGTGTGTGTGTGTGTGTGTGTGTGTGTGTCTGTGTGTGTGTGTGTGTGTGTGTGTGTCTGTGTGTGTGTCCGACTGGTGCTGAAAATATGAATTTCCGAATCAGTAGGAACAACAAAACACTATTATTTATCTAAAGAATTATTTAAACGTCGGCGTGTTACCCCATCATCGAACTGTTAAAATACACTGAGGAAAGAGAGCTATACATAACACCTGAAGGCATGCATTTACAGGTCACGCCAAGAGAAACACACGAACATTAGGATAACAAAAACAGAAAACGGCGATACTAAAACCCAGCCTTTGTTTGGAAAAGGGACACTTGGCTGAAAGTCCGACTCTAATCCCACAACACTTAGACTAGGTGAAGCTTACAGGTAGTATACCACCTAAAAGAGGGTAATGGGCGTTTGCACGCTTTACATGCCTGTGCTGCCGGGAAGGTGCTGCCTTGTTAAATGACGCAGAGCTCCTCACAAATGGATTCTCTGTGTTAAATGATCGCATGAACCTAACTTGAGCTTTACGCGTGCGTTTCGGCGGAACTGACAACTTGTTATTAGACCTCTAAATCGGAGGCATCTCTCTCTCTCTCTCTCTCTCTCTCTCTCTCTCTCTCTGTGTGTGTGTGTGTGTGTGTGTGTGTGTGTGTCCGGATGCACAATGTGATGCATGTGTCGTGTTTCGTCGGCAGTTACTCAGTAACAGGTAAGGATCGGGAGCAGACAGACTGGACAGCTACAAATAATTTATAATCGCGTATTTGCGTTTTTCTACCTTAGTCGGCTTCCTGCTTTGGAATAGGGATAGGGATATGCCACGATGTATCGTCTGCTTAGCAACCGTGACACTCACACCTTGTCAAGCTGCCAACGCATCCCTCCCTATACAGTGTATAATCAGCTCTGCCTCCCCCACGTCAACCCACGAGTGACGTCATAGTGGCTAGATAAGGGTGAGACTGAACGCACTCGAGGGCGCAGAAACATTTCTGACACACCCGATCAAAACAGTGTTGAGGTTGGTGACAAAGTAGCACGGACTTCAGTCTTGTGTAAAGCGTTTTACTGTTCATTGTGTCGATCGCTGCTGGCAGCTGAAGTTGAGAAGAAATGATGAGATGTGATATAATGAGGAGATGCACAGTCGTTCTGCTGACCTTGCTGTCTGCCTTTGGTGGCTGTGCTGGTGAGTACTGGAGTAACATATAGACAATTGTAATTGCGTCTCTTTCAGGTGGCCACCAAGAGGGTAGGTAGGTGTGAAAGGGTTTAACGCCTTTTCCCACCACATATAGGTAATATCAAAGACGAGACAACGAGAAAGGGGCCAGCACAAATACTTGGCCCCAGCCGGTGTACCAGGACATAATCTACCCCGTCCAGAATCTACCCCGCAGGAACTGGCCTAGGCCCAAATCTACCCGGGTAGAAACTGGAATAGGCCAGAAGCTACACCGGGTTTAAACTGGCCTGGGCCAGTTCCTACCCCCCCCCCCCCCCCTTGGCCCAGAATCTACCCCGTCCTGTTCTAGGCCAGTTTCTCTCCCTCTGGCCCCGAATGAAATAACATCAGATTGACTATGCGTTTCTTTTTTAGAACAGTATGTATGTCTTTGATTACACTTTGAAATAATAGTATTGCCTCTAAAAATGGTTCATGTAAGTTTTGTTCATGCTAGCACAAGAGCATATAAATGAATATTTACTTTGTCAAAATTATGTTTTCATGTACGCGTGCGCACACACACACACACACACACACACACACACACACACACACACACACACACACACACACACACAGACTGGAACTCACGACCCAAGCATTGAAATGGCCAGCAATAACCTACTTATCAGGCTTATTCATTATTTTTATGTTGTTTCCATAGTAATGGAAACAACATAATAGGACGGGCTAAAATTTCCACGTTCACAGGCAAGCATCTGTGGTACAAACGCACGTCACTGCCGATCTCCCGCAGAGACGATTATGCAAGTGTAACTCTGACAATGACGTAAGAAAACCTGCGTCATCGATGCTGGCATGTATGCTGTTCCGAACGCACTTCTCCTCCTCACTGAGTGCCGTCTGTGCGGATGTGCGTGTGTGTGTGCGTGTGTGAATTGTGTCCGGGCCCGTTTCTTCGAAGATACTTAACCGAATGGCTTCAAATTTGGGGCATCCAAATTTATCAAAATGTTACATTAGACGATTCAAGCGTGTGATGATTGCTTAAGTGATTTGGGAGTTATCGCCCTTTTGAGACAAGTTGGTTGTCTTTCGTGTACAGGCGTAATATTTATTTAAATCACTCAATTTTTTGGCAGTAGATAGCTTGAATACGGACTCTGAATTGACTCACTACTAGAACATGGTCGCTCTTATAGTTTTCATGTAAACCGAGCCTGAGTTGACATTGCATGTGAACCCAGTTCAGATGCCTATTTCTCCGAAAATACTGAACCGATCGATTTCAAATTTGGGGTTTCTAAATGAATCAAGATTGTTGAATAGAAGGCCCGATCCAGGTACGATTGCACACATGATTTGCGAGTTATCGCCCTTTTCAAAAAAAGTGGCTTTCTGGCGTTTAAAGGCGTAATATTTACCTAAACCACTCCATTTTTGGGACATAGATAGCATGAATACGGACTCTCAACTGAGTGAATTTTGGAGGTTGTCGCTTTTATACTTTTGGCGTAAACCGTACCTGATGAAAGTGCTGGTGAACACACTTTAGATCTCAAAATCGCTCCTACTATACATAGATAATGAGCCTGGGGTGCCATAAAAAATATACAAAAAAATTAGAAAAATTCACTGCAGCCGTTGTCGTCAGTTGACTCGAAAATTTGTACTCGAAGCACATTTCCTTTACACAAGCCACACGCCTCACAAACATCGCAGAAAAGGCACACGCGCACTGACGCAAAACTGTATCAGCGTCAGTTTGCCGACGTCATGTTTGATTGACGTGGGGGTGTGTCGTCACTTTTCGGAAGTTCTCTATTTGTAGACGGGGGAAAGCGGGAGTTTCATTGATGTAGTGAGCTTTGTTTTTCCCACTGACTCTCACTCAATAGCATAGTAGAGTGAGAGAACACCACATAGGTCTCAATGGAGCACATGCACAAACGCGGCTCGCGCAAGTCTGCGTGCGTGCGTGCGTGCGTGCGTGCGTGCGCGCGCGCGTATGTCTGTGTGTGTCTGTGTGCGCGCGCGCGCAGCAGACATAACACATAGTGAAAAAACGTTCGCCGCGCAGACTTGTCTGTTAAACACATTGAGCCGGTATAAATTCGATCTTTACACTGCGCAGCAGCAACACTTCAATTTTCATGGGGCTGCTTTCATTGCAAGAATTGTATCCGAGTCAAAGTTATTACGTCAAATGTATTATGCGTCATCCCAATGAGGAAAACGTCATAGATTTCAAAGAAAACAACTTGACGTCTCTCTTCCAAAACCAAGATTGGTCTGACAAGCCCGGTCAGTTGTTTCCATTCAGAGAGAGAGAGAGAGAGAGAGTGTGTAGTGTGTGTGTGTGTGTGTGTGTGTGTGTGTGTGTGTGTGTGTGTGTGTGTGTGTCCTCCCGAATACATGGCATTACAAAAGAACGACCGTGACGACAGCAGGTGATTAAATGGAAACAACATATTGGGCTGGTCAGTGGCCATCTTGTTATTTATTATATATTCACATATTTGATTACCACTACACATCTCTGTATCTGCCCATGTCTCGCAAAACAGTATCCCATATAATTTCTCATTTGGTATTATCAATAAATTATTTTATCATATCCCTGTTGTATACTTGTGTTTTGCCAGAAAATGTAATGGGCAAGGATATTCATGTCGGATACGTTTTGTTAGAAATGTACAGGTAATAGCATTGAAGACTTGCATTGATCATTTCGTCATGCTACAAGTACAGCCAAAGGTGCCGTTTTCTGATTTTATTATTATTATTTTTTTAGATATGGGTACACAGAATTTAATATACACATTCTCATGGTTGGTCATCATGTATCTGTATCTGTAAACACATTTGATAATGGGATGCACTTCTATTAGGTACAGTGTACAGTTATGACAGAACAGTTACTTGCAGTGCTAACTGTTTGGTTGGATGGAGAGAGGGGAGGGGGAGGGGGGCTATGGGCTGTTGTTACTTTCACACACATTATTTTACTCATGTTACAATCACACAATGCACACACGATACTGACCTTACACACTTTAACTAGTTCTACTGCAGGGGCGCCGGAACCGGGGGGGGGGGGGGGGGGGGCAGGGGGGGCAGCTCCCCCCCCCTGTACCCAAGCAGGGGGGGGGGGGGGGGGGGGCAAGAGTATCTTTTTGCCCCCCCCCCCCCACCTGGAAAATCAGGTGACTATGGCAAGGGGGGGGGAGGGGGGCAAAGCCATGGTCTCCCCCCCCTCTCCCTACCCCTCTTCCTGCTCTCTCCCTCATCCCACCCAACAGAGAACTCAGTTTAGCCGTTGCATGAAATATCAAAACGACTTGGCAGAAATCGTCTGATAATCTGATAATCTACCCCCCCCCCCTCCCCCCCCCCCCCCCCTTTTCACTTTCTTTGGGCAACGTCCTTCCTTTCAGTGGCTCTGGCGTTTCCCCCCTCTGAGATTCTGCCCCCCCCCCCCTCCCGCCAACATCTTCCGGCGCCCCTGTACTGTATGCATTTATGTGTAAAGGTTCGTAAAGGTTTTTGTCTGCGCAGCATCTGATCGCCCCCCCCCCCCCCCCCCCGCTTTTCACTTTCTCCGGGCAACGTCCTTCCTTTCACTGGCTCTGGCGTTTCCCCCCTCTGAGATTCTGCCCCCCCCCTCTCCCGCCAACATCTTCCGGCGCCCCTGTACTGTATGCATTTATGTGTACATGTACATGTATGTTTATATCGACAATCAAGCCAGGGTGATGACCACCCACATGTATTAGCCAGTTGTTTAGCAGAGACACAGACAGGTCGTTGCGTTAATGTGATGATTATTTGGTTTACTGATTATACAGTGACAAGGGACTAGTCATCTGGAAATCACTGGGTACACGAGCGTGTGAAAAATTAGTTCGCCCCGACATGGGGGGTGGGTGTTTGGGGGTTTAACGTCCTTTTTCAAAGTGCAACCCTCAGACCAAGCCAAATTTAACAAATTGAATAAATTATGATTTTTTTCAGTGAGGCTAGCTGGGTGGGTGTTTTGGAGCTTAACGTCCTTTTCCACCACATACGGGTGATATCAAAGACGGGGCAACGATGAAATAGCCAGCACAAATATTTGGCCCCAGCCGGGATACGAACTCACGACCCGAGCATTAGAAGTCCAACCGTCTACCATTCGGCCACCCCAGCTCCCCGCCCCGACATGAGTAATGCAGGCCCATACTCGACGAATTATCGAAAGGATTAGAACAATCTGAGAGGTCCTCTTGAACAAGAGTTGCTGATATAAACTTTACAATGAAAGTTTTATATTACATGTACTTAATTATATTACGTAACAATCGTACTGCACGGTACTGTTACATCAGTTCAGTACAGTCATACATTCCTCTGATTGTCTGCTGTTCAGGACTACTTTGCCGGGTCTGTTCATACTCGTCTGACGATCCCCACGCTAGCACGGACTGTATCTTCAGCCCTGCGCTTATCATTGGTCCCAACAGCCAGATCCACTGTAACAGATCGTGCTTCACACAGGAGAACTTCAATCTCGGTGCGTATGCTCTGTGTGTGTGTGTGTGTGTGTGTGTGTGTGTGTGTGTGTGTGTGTATGTGTGTGTGTGTGTGTGTGTGTGTGTGAGAGAGAGAAAGAGAGAGAGAGAGAGAGAGATTTCGTTCTTTTGTGTAGTATTACTTCATAAGTTAGTTATATTAAGTAGCAGCAACGGCATATTCTAAAACTGACTATTATTACGTCAAAACATCAACCGTTGGAAAATAAAGATCTCCCTCTCTCTCTCTCTCTCTCTCTCTCTGAGTCAGTAAATGTAACAAGAAAGAAACCAGAGCATTGTTTCGGAACAATTGTTCTCTTCAGCTCTAGTTTTCTTATTAACTGATGTGGAAAGGTCCGTTTCCAAGCTCAGTCGTAAGAAAATGCAATTGACCCATTGAGTTTAATAATAACAATCATCATCATCATCGTCGTCGTCGTTGTCGTCATCATCATCAGAGTCGTCATCATCACTATGATTTAATGCCCCACATGCGGAAACTTTACTTTGACACTTCATTATGCAAAAGCAATGTAAATATCACACTGAACTTCATAAAACACAAGTGATCAGCGTATGTAAGCATTGCAACACGGCAGCATTCAGCAGACTACTAATCGGAAATACTGTACGTCAGTTATTCCTTGTGATTTGCAATGAATGAAGGAATACTTCATTCTTCAAGGTTTACTTCAGGGAATACTTCAGGGTTTTACGATGTATTCTGTACCTTTTGCCTGACGAAAGAGTAACGAAGTCTGGGTTTAAGGGTTCATCTTGAGTATTGTCTGTTCCAGAGAGCCTGCAAATCGTATCGTACATGCGGACATGCAGCGCAAAGCCCGACACTGGTTACTGTGTTGATGATACCTGGTCAAAGGTCTGCTATGACTCTTGTCGCACGGATTTCTGTAACGACTTCTCCAAACCATTACACGAAGTATACCCGACACAGAATAAAGAAAACCCGGACGTTAATTACTATCCCAGTGGTAATGCAGCCAGCCATCTGCGCTGTATTCAAAGTTTCTGTGGGTCGTGTTTGATTGCAGTTGCAGCTTTTCTGCTGATCACCGGATTCTCTGTAGAATAACCAGCTACAGTACTCCTCGCTTAAGGTGACCCCCCACGGGACCAAAAATTTGCTTGATCTTATCCGAGGGGCACGCTAAACAGTCCTCTGATAAGATCAACTACCAGTAAAAAACTTGATCTTATCCGAGGAGCTCAATATTTGGCGATTATGTCATTTTATCACATTTTAGACCGAAAGACTTTCCGCCAAAATATGTAATTCTACACACACACACACACATACACACGCGCGCGCGCACGCAAGCACAAACGAACGCAAATGCATATACCCCCCCCCTCCCCTTTTTATTTTTTTCCGAACCCTGTGGATCCCCCCCGCAGATGTCAAGCCCCCTCCAAACATCTTGCCCCTGTTACATGGTTGAGGGATGGTTGCACTGATGTTTCGTGAACTGCAAAAGTACTTCAACTTGCCTTCCGACTAAGCCTAGAAGTTAACCAGGTCTCTCGCTCTCTCCCCCCTCCCTCCCTCTCTAACAACATAAGTATCACCACCACCACCATCATATCGCCACATTGCTCCCTGCATTGCAGCTCTTATCTCTTTCACAAAGATTGTACCAATTTCTAGATCTAAAAGGACCCTCAACGAAATAAGAAATCTTTTGTAAGTATACTCATCTGCGGTAAACTATCTTTATCGTCAGTTCATCAAAAACAAGGCCCCCCCCCCCCCCCCTTCCAGTTTCCATTTTCAGTCTTTGGGTATCATCTCATGGAATAAAAATGAAATAAAACAATCGTCTGTTTCGTCTTCACCTCGCAGTGCAAATCCGGGTGTTGTTTCCAAGGGAAGCCACTCTCATCACATGGATTTCATCTTAAGCGGTAGTCTTCTCCATTTGGGAACCAAAACGGGGGTGACGTAATCCGAGGTTTTCCCTTATCCGAGGTGACGCTAAGCGAGGGATTCTAAATGGTACAAAGAAGGCTTTTGGTCGGGACCAGCAACCTGATTGATCTTATCAGAGGTGTGACCTTAAACGGTAGTGACGTTAAGCGAGGAGTACTGTACATGTATACAGATCAAATGAAGTGTGAAAATTGCTTCAGTTTTGTTGTTGTTGTTTCATTTTTTTTTTAATTAAAGGAGAGATTGGGGGGGGGGGGGGGAACTAAAATCAGAAGCATTGTGAAGAATAAAAATCCCATCGAAATGATCCAGTTATTAATGTGGCAAACATGATGGTCGTCACTCCTTCACAACAGTGTCAGTTCTTTGTCGGCTAAATTAGTAAATATGAAATCTCTCATGTCATACCGAACTGCAGTACTCCTCGCTTAAGGTGACCCCCCACGGGACCAACAAATTTTTTGATCTTATCCGAGGGGCACGCTAAACAGTCCTCTGATAAGATCAACTACCAGTAAAAAAAAACTTGATCTTATCCGAGGAGCTCAATATTTGGCGATTATGTCATTTTTTCACATTTTAGACCGAAAGACTTTCCGCCAAAATATGTAATTCTACACACACACACATACACACGCACGCGCGCACGCAAGCACAAACGAACGCAAATCCCCCTCCCCTTTTTATTTTTTCCGAACCTGTGGACCCCCCCCCCCCCCCCCCCCGCAGATGTCAAGCCCCCTCCAAACATCTTGCCCCTGTTACATGGTTGAGGGATGGTTGCAATGATGTTTCGTGAACTGCAAAAGTACTTCAACTTGCCTTCCGACTAAGCCTAGAAGTTAACCAGGTCTCTCGCTCTCTCCCCCCTCCCTCCCTCTCTAACAACATAAGTATCACCACCACCACCATCATATCGCCACATTGCTCCCTGCATTGCAGCTCTTATCTCTTTCACAAAGATTGTACTAATTTCTAGATCTAAAAGGACCCTCAACGAAATAATAAATCTTTTGTAAGTATACTCATCTGCGGTAAACTATCTTTATCGTCAGTTCATCAAAAACAAGCCCCCCCCCCCCCCCCCCCTCGCCTTCCAGTTTCCATTTTCAGTCTTTGGGTATCATCTCATGGAATAAAAATGAAATAAAACAATCGTCTGTTTCGTCTTCACCTCGCAGTGCAAATCCGGGTGTTGTTTCCAAGGGAAGCCACTCTCATCACATGGATTTCATCTTAAGCGGTAGTCTTCTCCATTTGGGAACCAAAACGGGGGTGAAGTAATCCGAGGTTTTCCCTTATCCGAGGTGACGCTAAGCGAGGGATTCTAAATGGTACAAAGAAGGCTTTTGGTCGGGACCAGCAACCTGATTGATCTTATCAGAGGTGTGACCTTAAACGGTAGTGACGTTAAGCGAGGAGTACTGTATTTTCTATCTTTCCTTTCATTGTATCTGTTGTCCATTACGAGCCCTGAACATATTTTTGTACGTGTATAGTATGTTTCGGACTGCATAACTGAACTGCCCGTCATGTCCTGATTTTCTGCAGCCATAGTCATGTGTGTGTGTGTGTGTGTGTGTGTGTGTGTGTGTGTGTGTGTGTGTGTGTTCCGATATGCATGCAAAGATAGCTAAGGTACCATACATGTACATAGACACAGTGTTTTCGTCAATAGTCATATCAGTTTATAAGTAGACAGTATGATGATTCAAACATTTTTACGGTGCTCAGTTTATTTGTGTCCACTTTATGACGAGCAGAATAAAGGAATCATGTATGTGTAAAAAAAAAGAGAGCAAATTAACGGCGATCACTGATTCTCTCTCTCTCTCTCTCTCTCTCTCTCTCTCCCAACGTTTAAAGTGTGTACAGAAAGCCGTAGGGTTGCAACTGCAATGAAACGAGGAAAACACGGTAATTTTTTTTTTTTTTGGTACAAATCCACAACTTAGTTTTGTCAAATTGAGCTGTGCTGGTACATGGTAAGTGCAAAAAAGCGTATGTGTCTTATCGCGATCATGAGATCATGATCGATTTAACGTTCATTAAAACTGGCAATGTATGTCACTCTTGCGAATTAAACCAGCTACGCGTAAGAATGTCGACGGTTCTGTCACATTATGGTCTCAAGTTTGCACCGCACCAGAAATAAATTTGTTGTTGTTGGGGTTTTTGTTGTTGTTGTTTTGTTTGGGGAGGTGGGGGTTGGTTTTTTTTTGTTTTTTTTTTTTATACGGTCACAATTGTTTTTACATGACAACACATTTTTCTCCAGCTTCAGCCATTTTCTTCTCGTATTCCTCCACTTCCTGCAGGTAGGACAAGGGAGGCCATCTGTTTTCATTCACGTGTCGCCGGTTTTCGCCGGTCAGGACAGAGAACTCCTCCCTCTTCTCAAACGCTATGTAGTTGGTGGAGATGAAATGTAGGCACCAGTTGGACAGCTGTCTGGCGTTGTACGCCTGAAAGTACAATCAATCAAACAATGAACCAACCAATCAATCAATATATCAACCCATCAGTGAATCAATCGATCAATATAGAACATTTCCTATCCACAAAACTATCCACCAAAACAGGAGATGTATCTCATTAAAAAAGTTCCTATCATCCGGTTCGTGAATATCTGTGATCAGCAGAAGCCCCACCGGCAAACGACTGAGGCGGAAAAAAACTTATCTCTGATTTAAACATGGAGCCCAGTTCACCTAAAAAGCGGGGAGCCGGGATAGCCGAATAGTAGAGCGTTGGACTCACAATGCTCGGGTCCGGCGTGAGTTCGAATCCCGGTTAGGGCCAAATATTTGTGCTGGCCTTTTTCTCATTGTCCCGTCTTTGATATGACCCTCACGTGGTGGAAAAGGACGAACACCCCCCCCCCCCCATCCCCTTCACTTTAATATCTTATTCTGAATGTACAGTGTATTCATTTTCACGTGCGCTCGATCGGTAATAGCTAGAACGGCGTACCTGAGCAGTGTGCAGCAACCCAATGACGTCAATGCTCGATTTTTCGATATTTTTGGAGCAGCTTCTGTCCACTTCTTTCGTGATATATAATTCACACAGGTTGCACAAGCGCGGCACACAGTATTCGTCTGCCAATACCAGTATTCCCACTCCATCGCCGTCTTCAATGGGAGCGTGGTCAGTGTACAGGTACTCAAGAAGAGCCAAGAAATTGTCCACCGGTGTGTCTGGAATGTTGATCTGTAACAGCCGATGCCAGAAATGTTAAGTGCTTCATCCACAATGCCAGACTTAACATAAAATCATTCAAATAAATGAAGGAATTCAACTTTGAAATTGAAAATAAGACACTGATGAATGCACTCTTACGCTTTGTAAGAACAGATAAAGGATTCCAACTGGTCGGAGAACTGATGAAAAATAATTCTTGGTCAGAAAGGACTTATTCAAAATTAGACTCTGAAGTTGTCATTCGACTTTTTTTACTCAATAGATCTCAATTATCTTAATTACCTCCACAGTCTTCTGGTCATTGCCCTCCATGAAGCGACCAGAAAACATGGCTCCCATGACGTCACTGCGGGCAGAGAGAACTACACGATGGCCGTAAACTTTGGAACCTTGACACACACACATGGGAAGCGGGTTATCGTCAAGACATTTGATTCATTCTTTGGAGGAAAGTGAATAGCAATTGCTGGGTCACCGAATGGAAATGCACGCGATTCAACAAATTAAAGAGCATGATCACAGCTACAGTATTGTTCCTACCGTGTAAAACGAGTTTGTGTTACAGCCGAGTCAAACTTTGTTAAACACTTGAAGAAGCTTTTTTCCCTTCAAAATTTCTTGGCGGTAAAAACGGCAATGTACTTGAATGTACCAGCCTATTTAAGAAATGCGGTCACCTTGAACATTGAAAATGACGTCAGCGTATTCCGGCTGATTGAGGTAGAGCTGCTTCATCATGGCGCCAGTTTCATCGTTGAGGAAAGTTCCGATGCTTGGGTTAAGGAACTCCTCGTCATTCTGCACGTTTACACAGATCGTCTCGAGCTGCGGCAGTTTGAACAGGCGAGCCACGCGAATCACGTCAGTGACTTCATCTTCAGGCATGTTTTCTGAGAGTCTGGGGACTCCTAGAAAGAAAGGAAAGAATCACCTAATTGAGAGATATGGAAAAAGTAGTATTTTGTGCGAACTCAGCCAATACAAGTACATGATGTGTTTTCACAGTCAGAGTTGGACAAACGGTCAAAAGACTTGCTACTATTGCGATTCCAGATCGAGAAAAAAAAATCGGCTTTGGTTAGTCATAACATTCAAGTTGTTCAAATCTGTGCCATCGCTACGGAATGACAAAAGTAAACATTACCAGTATACAGAAATTCCAGGACACGGAGAAAAGTGGTGGCCTTGATATCTTCACTGAGAACGACCGTTGTCTGTCGCTGTGGCGTCTCTTTCTTTGGGTCGTGGTCGTCGTAGACAGAAGCTATACCTTCCACACCGCCTGAGTTCAAAAGCTGCCGACTGAAGCTCTCTATCGCATTCATCTGGCGCTGCTGCTTCGTCTAGAGAGTAATAACACGTAGACAAAGAATAGCAGGCCATAATTTGTGTTCGTCACACATTCTGATTAACATTTGGGGGAATTTAGCTTGGGCCGCCCTAAATGAAAAAGCTCTACGAAAACGAAATGGTGGTCCGGACGATATAACGTGCAGTCACTTCACGATGTGCACAACGTTTGCGCTAGAAATTCTGAATAAAATTTTGAGAACAGCAAACCAAATCAAGACGTCAAGACTGGCAGCTGGTATTCACACACTGCAGTCTGTAAGTCACAGTTTTCAGCCAAATTAGAGATTTATTGTGTTTGTTCGTTTGTGTGTGTGTGTGTGTGTGTGTGTGTGTGTGTGTGTGTGTGTGTGTGTGTGTGTGTGTGTGTGTGTGTGTGTGTGGCGTCTGGTTCCTGTCAGGCGTCATACGAGCAGAATTTCTTTTACTGTGTGTCAAGTTTTCTGTTGAGTCTTGCCCAACTTTGCTTCACATGAAACTGAGGTGCTACTAACCATTGTTCCAATGGACACGCCAAACACTTTGGCAAAGAACTTGGAGGCGGAGCATAGGACAATCTTGTGCGTGTTCAGTTGTCTGTCGCCCTCCACAATAAATGTGACGTCATGGAAACGCGGATCTTCCAGCACGCGGTACCAGTTGTCGGCAAAAGTAGAAGTCTCAATCTCCAACCATGGCGCTTTGCCTAGAAAACACAACACACATACGTTGTGTGTATTTGTGGACGTTGAGGCAGCTGGCACTCAGCAGAACCAACCGAACCAGTCATAGTATGCGCAGAGGTCTAGATGAGAGGAGGGAAGAAGTGGGGGGGGGGGGAGGGGAAAGGAGACTGCCATTTGCACCTTGTCAGCACGTTCTGTTTGCAACCGACAAGACTGAATCATAATCTTCTTCTGTCTGAGTGCGAGTGATGGTAACTGAATGCTGAACGTGTGTTACAGCAAAATTCTAACTTCCTCCTCAGTTTTGGCATCGTTAAAGGGACAGAAGACTTGAAATTCGTGGATGGATTTTTTTCTAACAATCTCTGGTCGATTACTGTAACGCTTGACTTCTC